>PVJA010011131.1:0-55530 GCA_004027025.1 Myocastor coypus | reverse complement strand
TCCCTGTAGGCACTTCCCTAAAAATACAAGAAAACAAACAAAAAAACCCAAGATATTTTCTAAGCAATAATAAGCATGTCTAATATTTATAGTGTATTTTTCTATATCTTAAACACTATTCTAAGTGCTTTATATAGAATATACCAATTAATAGTTAAATAATTATATTATCATCCCAGTTTAATAAAAACAGCATGAAATAGGGCAAACAATTAAACATGGGAAAAAAAGAGATACAAAAACAGTCTTTCAACTAGTCTTTTGTATACAGCAGCAAAATATGTCCATCAGCATATTCTACAAATGGACTTCTCCCACACCCTATGGGTCATGATTCTGTCTGGGTCTAAAGGGTAGATATCAAGGGAATAGCAGTAGTTTAGTCCCACAAGTAACACCTGACCACCAGTAAGCATCATGATCACTGTCCATGTACACCACATACTACAGTGAAATCCTATCCCAAACCGTTAGAAGTTGTGGTCATATATTTTCATTCCATTATTTATGATATGTCTTATTCTTAGTAATTCTTTACTGCCATGGAAACTTTTTCTTAGTTGATACCTTCATACATATTAACCTATTCAAATGCTATGTAAGTACTCTGAATTGATTATGGATTCATACATATGATACAGAACATTCTGGCCTCTAAGTAGGACTCACAATTTGTTTTGAATTTTGGAATGTTTTAAAATATTTAATTTAATTTTAAATAATATTTAACTAATTTTCTGAATATTGTTTAATTATACTTTTTTGTTTTATAATTCATACTGTATCTCTGACTTATAATGTACTTATAAGACATGATATGATATTTTTCTCCTAGTATTAGAAACTTTAAAAAGAAAAAAAATATATATAAATATGAGAGTTAGGTTAGGATAGATATACAGCTACATTGTCTTAGTTCATTGAGAATAAAAGTCTGTACTTATATTGTTTGGACAAGACATCAGGTCTGTACCTTGTCCTCTGAATAACTACTAGTAAGATAACAATATGCATGATATTAATTATTGTAACCATCCTACTAACTTGTTTTGAAACTATCTCATTGCTATTTTATTTTTTCTCATTAAATAAATAAAAAATAAGGCTTAGAAAACGTAAAAAAAAAATCCTATACCACTATTTTCATACTTTTTTGGTTATTATTTACACAAGAAAAGAGTTTTTGTTTAATCACTGTTGATTACCTTTTGACCTAATTAATTTTACACACAATGAGAAAAATTTATAGTTCAATAAACTTCCTCTGTTTAGCACCTCTAATGAATATATTTTTATTAGCTCCTTCTCATGTTATTTTTTAATCCCCTTTCTGTTATGTGTGTGCAATTACTTGTTGCTTTGCTTGGATCAGAGATAAGCTAAGATAACCAAGATAGCCATGCCTCATGGAAAGGAAAAGTTTAGTGAGAAAGTAAAAGAGTATTGAGCAATTTGTTGGGGGTTTTCAGTTTGGTGTCACAGGTAAACTTCCTTAGAGGCAACATCATATTTAAGTAGCCCTACAATCTCTATACAAGGTCTGTGTGCATTGTATTATTGGTTTGCCATTTTCTAGAGTCACAAAAGTAAGCATTTCTTAGACATAACTTTCATAACTATTCTGCTTGTGTAATAGAGTATTTTGTTAAATACAGACTCCCAGCTGCTTCTTAATGAGATGTAAACATAAATTCAGAGGAAAAACAGACAAAAAAAGCTGAGACTATTAGTAGCAAACAGTGTAATAAGAGTTACAGAGAAAATAAGTCCTAAGAGGATATTTACCAGGGTACTCTGTGGTAGCCTCTGACCATGGACAAACACAGCTGAAACTCAGTGTTGCATTCAAAAGTTATCAATTGTTAATTTGGCAACTTTATGGTGGAAAGAGGAGGGACTTAAAGATGCATGCTTGAAAATGTCATTTTCTAAAATATTCGTAGCATTTAAATGTTTCTGGATAATTGAAGAGATTTTTGGTGTAAGTAGAAAAGAGATGTGACTTGTGAGCCTGGCAGATAATTGAGAAATACTATAATTCCTTAAAAGTTAAAAATGTTTTTATTTCTGATACTTTCTGGAATTTTTAGTCTTTCATGTCTCACAAGGCTGAGGTAGCACTTAGCCATAATCTGTTATAAATTGGCAAATAGACAAACAAGCAGAATTCTAATAGTCTGATTTACCTATTAGTCACCCAATGTATTTAATGCTCTTAATGTCAGAACTTGGTGGACCTCGTGAAGCATGAACAGTCTTTGCTCAGTTAATAGAGTATCTTTGAAGAGGCGGTGAGATATTATGGATTACAGTCCACAGAGACTTTTCTGCCTTTCGAATTGTGATGCTGCCCAGTGAAACAATGAGAAAATGCACTGTCAGAGAAAATGAAAGACTAAGTAGGGCCTGGGAAGATATTTTCCAAATGTAAAATAGTCACCTACTAGATACTTTGTGGTTTTCTCAAGTTAAAAAAAACATTGTCTGTCAAATCCATAAGTGAGTGGTGGATTGGTAGTATTATTAAGCTGAGAAAATTTCCATTATGCATTCAACAAGAATGTGTATGAGTGAAAAGCATTTTACTTTTGTCTGTGATATGTTTCCCTGCCTAGTAATATCAAATGATGTGACCCCATTCTCATATTTACTCACATATTAATTAGCAGTATTTGTAAGCCTGTGTGGTAATTTTGTTTATCTGCGTCTTGTTTTGGGAGTCAGACACACTACTCTGACTCATGAAATCCCATCTACTTCACTCTTCTAAAACCAAAGAACATTTTACATTCAGTTTCTGGAACAGATGGTTGCTTTTCTTTCAAAATCATGAGGATGGAAGGTGCCTGATGTTTTTCTAGTGTTTAATCTCATTATGGAATCACTTTTACAAAAGTGTGTAATTTTTATATCTCCATGGAGTATAAAGAGTCTGTAGGGTAGGCTGAGCTATGGATCCAGGACTCAACAGCTGACGTGCCTTCAAATCACTCCAGCGCTGAAGACAGCTGCACTTCCTTATAGGTGAAGTGCTTCTGTTGCCCTGGATATTTCTTAGGAAGTAGGTCTCAGTTGTTTTAGCACATATTCATTCAATTGCTATCTTTGGTTCTGAAAATCCTGCAACACAACTACTTCTCTTTAAGAATATGTTACCCATTTAAAACAAGCCAATAAGAGCTTTTAATGTGTAAAAGTTAAGGAGGTGTTTTTCGGCTTAGATTGCTACAACCTGATATAATTATAATCCTCATGCTGCAAACTCTTTGAGAGATATTATTCTAATTAATGAGATTACTCATTAAAATCTCTATGCATATTATAGAGACTTTTATGGAATGAGTCAGTTCACAATACACTAACAGAATTTCTGTCTATATTTTACTCATGAGTGACACTCAGTTGCAATGTTTATGAAAGTATCTTCTCTTTAAGGGAATTATGTTTACAAGTCTTAATGGTGAGGTTCAGTGCATAAGTGTATGCACGCACATGTTCTTGAAAATTATTTTTAAATATAAAAATTATTTATAAGCAATTTTTTCCTGTTTCTTTAAAATTTTTATTAATGCCTAATTCCAGCATATAATGTTTACATTCATTATGTGGAGTTGGCACATTTAAATGACTTATTTATTTATTTATTTACTTACTTATTTATTTTGCTTGCTACTTCTGAGTTTTTGAAGTTCCAAGAAAAAGTTCTTAAGCTTTATGTTTGGAAATTAGTTTGACTCTGCTTTGAAAATGAAAGTTTAAAATCACTGCCAAAGGTGATTGAGCAATAGTTTTTCCTTATTTTATTTTTTTTTTGTATTTTAGGACAGAGTGTACAGGGTCTCGCTAGGTAGATTGGACTCCTAGTGATTCTCCCAAGTGCTAGAATTACAGGCACGTGCCTCCATGCCCAGTTTCAATCTCCACCTCAGTGCTCTCTGGGAGCTGGGCTGGCAGGCAGGTCAGATCCTTGGCCCCTGTGGCTGCCTAAGCAGGATCTTTAATCTGCTGAGTTCTTTGGCTGGCCCATTAATTGAACTCATTCTGCAGTTTAAAGTTAAGTCTTTTGGACTTATAAAATTTAAGTATATTAAATATAATTTATTTATATTTTACTTTACATATTTCAGTATTTTCATTGAGAAACACATTGAGAAACACAATTCTTATAAATCTAAAATATCAAAATTATAAATTTGGTGACATGCAAGTTCATCTAATATTGTAGTAGTTAAAATTAGCTCAACTTGCAACTTAAAACAATTCAATTGTATATTTTAAATTAGTATTATCGAAGTTTACTATTATATTTAAATTTCTTTAAAATAGTATAAATTAACAAAAGATTGTATGAACATATATTTCTTAAAATGCTGTTGTTTTGATTTCCTAAGTATTTTTATATTGATAAGAAACCATTCCTGGTTTTAGAGATGCTTAATGATGGGTCTGCACCCATGCAAAAGTCTTCTGGGTCATCATGGTGGAGTCATCATGTGTGGGGGGTCTTGTGGCTCGTAGGCTGACTTCTGTCTTCTTCCCTCTGGCTATCCTCAACTTTCTCTCTCCTTCTAGCACTAAGCCTATCCCAATCAGTGCCTGTTAGGACACCATAAGGCCCATACAACCTCCGCCCGCAACACAGCCCAATAAATTCTTTGTCTCCCTATCTCTTCCTCTGAGGGTTCTTGTTTCTCCTGCAGCGCTCCTGCACTGAATCCTGAACAATAGAGGATTTCTCTCTCTCTCTTTCTCACTCTCTTTCTTTTTTTCTTTCCTTTGAGCAAATGGCCTAGGAGACATTTAAAGTGTTTTATCCAACTACATCTGAATGCACATGCTTTACAGCTGCACGTGTGGTGTTTTCTATCCCATGCATATTATTTGACTATCATGCAATGAAATTGAAAATTAATGACAGAAGAATCTGAAAACAACCTATAAACAAACATATGTAAATTAAACAACACCATCCTGAATAGGCAGTGGATCACACACAAAATTAAAGAAGAAACCGAACAATATTTACAACAAAAATTCAAACACAACTTACCAGAATTTGTGGGGTGTTCTCAGAGGAAAATTTATAGTAGTGAACTCTCACATTAAGAAAACAGAACCAAAATAAATAAATTCCCTGAAGTTGCAACTCAAGCTTCCAGAAAAAGAGGAGGAAGTCAAGCCCAAAGCCCAAAGCAGTGAGGAAATTGTAAAGATCAGAGGAGAAATTGATGCAACCGAGACAAGGAAAATAATACAAAAAGATAATGAATCAAAGAGTTGGTTCTTGGAAACATTAAATAGCCTTGATAAACCCCTAGCCCATCTCATCAAAAAAGGAAAGGAAAACTAAAATTTAAACAATAAAGAATGAAAAGGATAAAATTACTACAGATCCTGTGGAAACTCAGAAGATCAACAATACCTACTTGGAAGAAATTTCCTACCACAGGATAGAACACATGGAAGAAATGGGCAGATTCCCAGAGAGGTATAAATCAGAAAAACTGTATCAAGAAGATGTTAAGAAGCCTGAATAGATTTGGGAATATAACTCAGTGGCCTAAGGGCTTACCTGGCAAGCACAAAGTCCCAAGTTTGATCCCTGATGTCACCTACTGTGCTGACCAAGAAATACTGGGTGGGCTATGCTAGCACTGCTACTAGGTGTGGTGGTGCATACCTCTAATCCTAGTGCTAGGTAGGCTGAGAAAGGAGGATCTCTATGAGTCTAAGCTTCATCGTGAGACCCTGTATCAAAACAGAACAAAACAAAAACAAAATAAAATATCACAAATGCTTGAATAGCTGAATATCTGTCAGTGAAGTTGAAAATAAAAAACCCACCAACAAAGAAAAGCCCACATCTTAATGGACTCACAACTGAATTCTATAAGAAATGTAGAGAAGATTTAATCTCAGTACATCTCAAGTTCTTCAATGAAATTGAAAAGAAAGCAGTATCTGTAATTCATTTCTGGAGAGAAGTATTACACTGATACCAAAACCAGAGAAAGACCCAACAAAGCAGGGAACTATAGACCAATCTCCATAATGAACCTATACATAAAAATACTCAATAAAATACTAGCAGGTAGAATGCAGCAAATCACCAGGAAGATTATACGCCATGACCAGGTAGGATTCATCTTAGTGATGCAAGAATGGTTCAACATACGAAATTATATAAATATGGTACACTATATGAACAAAGCCAAAACCCAAAACCAGATAATCATCTCAATTGACACAGGAACAGCTGTTTTTGTTTTGACAAAGCCCAACAGTCATTCATAATAAAAAGATCGTATAGAGAATTGAAGTAGATGGCTTATATCTTAACTTGATAAAAGCCATCAATAATAAACCAATAGCCAAGATTATTGTAAATGGGCAAAAACTGAAAGCTTTCATTCTAAAATCAGGTTCAAGACAAGGAAGTCCAGAATCACCAGTTCTATTCCATGCCGTCCTGGAAAAATTAGCCAGAACAATTCCAGAAGAGAGAGAAATAAAAGGGATAAGAATTAGAAGGGAATAATTTAAATTATCATTAGTCACAGATGACATGATGTACTACCTGGAAGATCCAAAAAATTCCATCAGGAGACTCCAAGAAACAGTGAGAAAATTCAGTAGTATAGCAGGATATAAGGTCAACACCTTCAAATCAATAGCGTTCTTGTATACAAAAAACAAACTCACTGAGAAAAAAATTAGACAAAAAACACCCTCCACAATAGCACCCCAAAAATGAAATATTTAGCAAATAACCTAACAAAAGAAGTAAAATATATATATATAATGCCAATTGTAATATTGTGACAAAAGAGATCAAAGAGGATTTCAGGAAATGGAAAGATATCTCTTGCTCATGGGTAGGATGAAACAGTAGAATGATAATGGCTGTACTTTTTGGTTCTTAAAATATGTGAATGCTATACATATTTGGTGAAATTTTTCATATTTTAAGAATAATGCTAATTTTATATAGTAAATGTATTTTTATTATTTTGTTCAGATCATTTTAAGTTATAACTTTAAAATATATTCTAATATAAAAATGACATTTAGCAACAATTTGACATTAATATGTAGCTCCAACAGAAAGTGATCGCACATTTAATATTCATTAAAATATTTTCAGGTCTTTGGAGAAGATTTCTTTGGAGAAATAAGTCATTCATTATGGTCTTTGAAAGAACAACAAATTGAAATGGAAAGAAGCAAACTCAAGGTAGAACATCTAGAGAAAGAAGTATGTACCTGTAAGTGTATGATAGAGTTCTGAAAAAGACAGTTATAGAGATAATGGCAACAAGCACCCACATAAACAAATAAGGAATAAAAATCTGGGCCAGCTAGGAAGTTTAGTGGACTAAAGCACTTGCTTAGGAAAGCTTATGTGAGCACAGAGATCACAGTTCAATCCCCGACACTGCATGCTGTGCTAGCCAAGTCCTAGTGGTGGGCTGAGGGGGCCACAGAGTCCAGGTGTAGTGGCATATGCTTGTAATCCTAGTGCCCGGGAGTCTGAAAACAAGAGGGTCACAAGGAGTTCCAGCTGCCTAGTGAGACCCTGAAACAACCAAATACATTAAAACAAACCAGCAACCAAACAAAAATAAACAAACATCCCCCCACTAACATTAAGAGCTTGAACTGGGCCAAAAAGTTAGACCACTAACTAAATTCCAGATATGGCACTATAGAACAAGAAATGAAAGTGATGAAAAGTTGGTATGAGGATACTTCTAGTGAAAATAACTTTGAATGTTTGGCAGAGGGCCTGTAATTGATTCAGTATCAACAAGAAATGTAACTCTTATCATAATGCACTGAGTCAACTGAAAGTGGTCTGTAACCATACAGAGAAGCAGTGAGGAGAAGAAATGTGAAATCAGAGACAAACTAATATGAAGATTATGTCAAGGCAATAGAACCTGGTGACGCTGCAAAGAATTAAAAGATAATAGAGAAGAGACATAGAATAAAAGTCAGAAAAGGATTGACAAGGTAGGCGGAATCAAGACAAAGACTCGAGAAAACTATCCAGATTTGGAAGACAACTAAGCTTCAGAGGAACCTGAAGTAAAGGAAAATTGGTGTGGTGGTGCTTGAAAGATATGGACACTGCAGATATGAGAAGCTATTTTCTTAAGATAGAAATTTAGATCTTGAATTTGTGAACTTTATTCTTATTTAATAGAAACATTGGATGCTATGTTTCTCTTTAAAGGCTGCTTTAGCTTCCATCCAAAAACTTAATTTTTTTTTAAGGCAATTAAGGCCAAGGAATTTTGGCCTTAATTGTCTCAAATTTTATCATCTTTTGTTATGGTTGAAAATCTTGTCAATCTTGGTGAATATATTTATGAGGGGTTCACTGTGTTTAGTGGTTCTGTAAACTCAGTTAAATTGTGTTGTTCATTAGTGATGTTTACTCACTACCCGTTCTTATTCCTTCTGTCAATTATGAAAAGAGGTATGCTGAAATCTTCAAATATATTCTCATTTTCCTTTTTAGGTATATTTTTAAAAAAGGATTTATTTACTACAAGATCTCATTACATAGCTTGGACTTCTAATGATCCTCCTGTTTGAGCCTCCTCAGTTATTAGTAATTATTAATAAAAATTAATGGTGATATATTATTAATACTGATAAAATATTAAATTATATATTAATACCATATAATTAATATACTTATATATTTAATGATATGCATTATTTAACATATTATTATACTTTATTTAGTAACTATTTTATTCTACAGTTTATAATTTCTCTTTTTAACTATCCTCGTCTATGTGTCCCTTGTGTCTATTGCAGGAATCATACATTGTACATTTTTTTCCTTCTTATTTTTGAGCTTGTGCTTCACGCATTTTCTTTCTTTTTAAAAAATTCTATGTATTTGGTACAGAGTCTCACTGTGTAGCTTAGACTTCTGTGATCCTTCAGCATTCCTCCTGTTAAGCTTTCCCAGTGCTGGAATAACAGATGCCGACCACTGTACCAGGTCTCGGTAACCAGTTCAGTGCACTAGGGGGTAGGGCTATGCTGCATGTGGTGCCATGGATCAAATTTTGTGCTTACCTGAGCAAGTGCTTAGACCACTGAGTTATCTTGCTGGCACTTCCTTTTACCTATCTTACAGATTACATTAATCACAGATACTTTTGTTTTAAGCCATAGTTATCTTCTAAATACCTTTAAACAAGAAAATCATAATATTTGCTAACATATTTACAGTATTTCCTAAAGTATTGACATTTACAGTGTTCTTATTCTGGTTTGTGTCTCAGCCTCCCCAAAACCTCATGTGGTCATAGGTAGAGCTTTTTCAGAGGGGCTGAATCTAGAGTGTGATTGATTTTTGGTGCAATGCTAAGATTAAAGGTGGTAGGATGGAGGGTGAGTGATTCCTAAATTGGTGCACTGACTGGATTGGTAATACCCTAATCTGGTTAGGCTGGGCACAGTATGAGGGACAGAAAAAGGCTTGTCAACCTCTTGCTGCATTGCTATAACCTGCCCTTCATAAACTATTGTCTTCTGCCAAGGCACCCTGCCTTGGAGCCAGGAAATTATGGACTGAAATCCACAAGTTGAGTTAAATAAACCTTTCCTATCTTATCTTTGAGCACTGGATATTTTGTCTTCAAAATGAGAAAAGTAGATAATATAGCTTTCAACTGCATTGAGTAAATGCATTCATCTTACACTGTTTTATTAGGCTTTAAGAGGTATGCCAGTATGCACTTATTGCTGCCGTATGGAAAACAAATACTATAGCCTTTGTATCAATGAAAACTTTTTGCTTCGTACTCACTTTTTAAAAAGACACTGTTTTGCTGAATGTAAGATTTTTTTTTTTTTTTCGGGACTGGGGTTTGAACTCACAACCTTGCACTTGCCAGGCAGGCACTTGTGCCATGGAGCCATCTCCCCAGCCCCCTGAATGTAAGATTTTAAGTAAACAGGTTTTACAAATCAGAACTGTAAAGATGTAATTCATCACCTTAAAGCTTAGGTTGCTAATGGTGAAAAATCTGACCGTTCTTGTCTTTGTTCTATTTTACGTACTGTATTTTTTTCTATACCTGCCTTGAATATTTCTCTTTGGCTCTTAGCAATTTGACTACAGTAAACTTTCCTCTTTTTTTTTTTTTTTTTGTCAAATTTGTATGTCTCCAGACTTAGGTACTATCCACTTAAGTTTCTGCTTTTAAAATTATTTTTTGTTGGGCTGGCAAGATGGTTCAGCGGTCTAAAGCACCTGCTTAGGAAAGCTTAGGCAACCACAGGGACTATGGTTCGATCTCCAGCACCACATTTTGCCAGCCCCACTCCCAGGGCAGGCTGAGAGGGCCATAGTATAATTTTTTTTTTGTTTCTATGCTTTATTTTATATATTTTTTCTAGTTTCATTGCCCCAAGATACTAAGCTGGCTACTTAAAGTGTCTAATTTATTATTCATCTGGTCTAGCTTTCATTTCAAATTTTGAGTTTTTGGCTTCTCAATCTTCTATTTAGTGTTTGATAGTATCTTTCATTTATTTACTTATCATGGTCCTTTAAGTTACATTTCAAAGATGTGAAGAATGTTTATATTTAGATTGGATTGTTGAATTTTAGGCGATCTAAATTTAAAAATTTTGCATGTTTTAAATGTAAGTGTTTTCTGAGAGACAACTGGCTATAAATTTTTCCACTCTGTGGACTGCCTTTTCACTCTTTTGGTGATTTCATTTGCTCTGTAGAGGCTTTTTTAATAAGGAGATATCCTGTTTTTTGATTCTTTGTAGTATTTCCCTTATAGTCTGGATTTTGTTCATTAAGTTTCTGCTTATGCCTATATTTTTGAGATTTCTGCCCATGTTCTCTAGTGAATTTAGTACTTCTATTTTATATATGTATGTATGTATGTATGTATGTATGTATGTATGTATGTATATATGTATTGGTACAGAGAATTGAACTCAGGACCTTGCGTTTACTAGGCAAGTGCTTATTCTACTGAGTTATCTCCCTGGCCCAGTACTTCTATTTTAATATTTAAATATTTGACCCATTTTGACTACAGTTTAGTGCATGGCAATAGACATAGGTCTAGTTTTAATCTTTGGCATATGGATAGCTACTTTTTCCATCTCTATTTACTGAAGAGCCTATCTTTCTTAATAGATGAGAAAAATGTCTATTTTTCTTCCACTGCATATGACTTGCTCTTTTAGATAAGGTGGCTGAGTGTCGTCAAATGAAGAAATACAAATAGGAAATAAACCTAGGAAAACATGTTTAACATCATTAGTTGTTAAAGTTTGTGTCTAGGTATCCTCCAAAAGTCTCATGCAGTCGTCAGGCATAGTTCTATGATTTGTGATTAATTCAGGATCCTGTGCTGGAATTATGGGTCTGAATAGTGCTGAGATTATGTGTGTCAGTGCTACACCCAGTCTGGGGCAGATAGCCTGAATGCAACACAAGGGAGACAGACGTTCTCTCTGTTGCCATTGTGGTCACTATATCTCTATTTAACTCTTGCTGCTCTGCTGTTTTCCACGGCTATAAACTGCTATCCTCTGCCATGTGCCAGTCTGCATTGGACCCAGATGAGAATGGACGGAAATCTCCACAAACTGTGAGCCAATTAAACTTTTCCTTCATTTATATTGAGAGTTGCATACTTTTGTCTCAGAAAAGATAAAAGTAACCAAGACATTAGTCATTTGAGAGATGCAAAATAAACAACACTGAAATTCCATCTCACTCCAAAAAGGAATGACTACTATCAAGCTGCCAACTGATAATAAACACTGAATGTGGGGAAAAAGGAACCCTTCCTTCTCCATTGTTGGCGGGAGTTTAGACTAGTATAACCATTCTGGAAATAACTGTGGAGATTCTTCAAAAAAAAAAAAAAAAAAGGATTAAAAGTCTCCTTTAATGTGACTATACCTCTTCTCAGAATAATTAAAAACATCATACCACAAAATATAAATAAACCCCTGTTTATAGCAGCATAATTTGTGATAGCTAAATCTTGGAAACAAAGTCTTTCATAGGTAAATGGATGAAACTTGAGACCATGCTCATAACTTAAATAAATCAGGCCCATTTGTTTAAACATCATACTGTCTCCTTAGTATAGGAATCTGTAAGAGTAAATAAAACCCATGATGTAAAATACATTTTGTGAAATGGGAATAAACGATTAAAAAGAAAAGATAAACTGTAATGGGAGAAAAGGAAGAAAGTAAAACAAAATATATTTATGCACAAGATAATTAAGATAGTCATACAGCTAACTCCTCTTAGCTCATTGAAAAGAAAAGTTTGTTAATATTGTTTGGACAAGATGTGACGCCTGTATCTTCTACTCTAAATGACTACTACGAAGACAACCATATGCCATGCATTATTTATTGTAACTCTCCTACTAACCTGTTTTGAGATTTCTCTTTCATTGCTATTTTTATTTTCTTTCTCTTTAAAATAAAATAAAAAAGAACATTAATAGCTGTTATTTTAATAGCTTTGCTTCATCAATACATTACTGACATCATTTGTTGCACAGATTCAGAGCTTGGCTCTTTTCTTGCTTATAGTTTTTCTTTACAACTTCTGTATATGCTTTGTAATATTCAGTCATCCACACTGTATTATGTTTTTTATGTTGTATACTAGAAGTTTTGTTTTTCATTCAGTGATGTTGAGAATTGTCTTTGTATGCAAGCTCAGTTATGTGGATCAGTTGTAGTCTGCTTTGAAAACTGCTTCCAGCCCTTGCTACATACGCCACTATCAAGCTTCCAGTCTTTATAAACTGTCTTGTGTGACTCGTGCTTTATGAAACCTAACCATTCCATCTGACAGGAACACCAATTTTTCTCAGGCTTGCATGAACTTTTGGAATTTTTATATCTCCTCATTTTGAGTTATTTTCCCAACTGTACAGTTTCTGCCTTCAGAATTTTAGATGTATACTCAAAAGTTTTGAGGAAACTCTGGCAATTTCCATACTTACCCTCCATTGGCTTTTTATTCTTTGGGAATGTGTACCAAATATTCTTAGTGTTTGTATCTTGAAAGGTGATTCATATTTTCCATAGTAAGACCACCAAGCCCAATATGAATTCCTCTTGTTTTTTTGGAGTCTGGAAAATGGATCTGGGGAATATACTGGTATAATATTATGGTTCATCTTGTTGATTTCTGTTATGGTTTATGTCTAGTTGTCCCCCCAAAGCCTCATGGAGTCATTGGGTGGGGACTTCTAGAGTTTGAGGCTTGATCCATGATCCCTGGGACTATGGGTTTTAGTACTGAGGGGATTATGGGTGGAAGTACTTCTGGGATTATGGGTGTAGCCTAGGGCGAGAGCTAAGGTGGAGAGCCTGAATGTAATATAAAGAGAGACAGAGAGACAGACTGGAGCTCTAGCTGTTGCTGTTGCTCTGCTGCCGTGTTGATTGACTGGCTACCTCTGCCATCATTTTGTTGCTGTTCTGCTGCCATGAACTGGATGCTCTGCGCCCTGCTCCACTCAGCCTTGGGCCAGCCGAATATGGACTGAAACCTCTACGAACTGTGAGCTAAATAAACCTTTCCTTCCTTCATTTTGAGTGTTGGGTATTTGTCCCAGCAACGAGCAAAAAGTAACTAATACAATTTCCTTCTCATAATGATTATAGTTCCTAAGTGCTTGTTGTCCAACGTTTGAAACCATTATGTCCGTTTTTCTTTTCAGTATTCCAGTTGACTGTCTTTGTTACTTTCTTGTTTCTGGGACAAAATATGTGACACTCACAAGTTAAAGAAAGATTTCCATTTTAATATTTAAATTTTTGATCCATTTTGAATTTAGCTTTGTTTAAGTTGATGGGCATGGGTCAAATTTTAACCTTCATCATGTGGAAAGACATTTTTTCCAACACAATTTATTGAAGAGGTTATCTTTCTTCTAGAGAGTATATTTGGCCCCCTTTCAAAGATAAGGTCCCTGCGTGTTTTTGCAGAAGAGTCTGTACATTTTAGTTAGTTCCACAGAACTCAGGTCTGTCTTTATACCAGTATCATGCTAATTTTATCACAGTAGCTTTACAGCATAATTTCAGGTTAAAGATTGTGAAACCTCTGCTTTTCTTTTGTTTCCTGGGATTGTTTTTGACATTCTGGGTCTCTTCTGCTTCCAAATTGTTATGGTTTGTATTTAGTTGTCCCTAGTAAGTATGAACTGAATAAACCTTTACTTTATTTTCTGTGTCAAGTATTTCTCTCAGAAATGACAGAAAAAGTAACTGAGACAGAATTTGGTACTGCAGGAGTAGGGTCATTGCTGTGACTAAACCTGTCCATATGGATTACAAGTGTTTTGAATTGTTCATGGGAAGAGATAGAAAATGTTTGGAGAAGTCTTCTACTTACAAAAATCTGGAACAGCTTTAGCTGTTCCGTAGCGAAGATTGTGGTCAGAGCTCAGAACAGAAAACTGTCAGGAAGCCTTTCTATAAAGTCCAGGCTGGGAGGTTTGTGCTGGGAAGAAGAACTACATTGGTTGTTGGAGTCCAGATGATTTGTGCTATGGCTTGGCCCACAGTCTGTCTGAATTTGCATGTCTGTAGAGACTTCGCCTTTGACTGAGATCAAACATGGCAGACTGATTAATGTTTCAAATGATATTTCATAGCAGCCAAATATTGGGGAAGTGGCATGGCTATTATTGGGGGCTTTTAGCTGGATTTATGTTGAAAATCAAGAGCAAAGAGCCAAGCAGGATGATTTAAGATGTTTGAAAGTTTGGCAAGAAAAGAAGCTCTAATAAAGCTGTGGACTGCAAAGATAGAGCTAAAAGGATCTCCATTGCTGGTAGGAACCAGAGAATCAAAAAGATGTTCTGAAGGAGTCACAGAAGGCATCAGGTCTCCACCCTTTGCAGCCTCAGCATTGCAAGGGACAGTGACTTTGCTTGAGAAGAAAGCCACGGAGCTTCATATTCCAGAATGGTGGCAGTGGTCACACCAGGTTCCAAAATGGTGCCAGAATAGAGAATTTGTTCCTTGGAGTCAGAGTCAGAGTGGTCAGTGATACAGGCACTCAACCCCTACAGCCAACAGAGAAGGAAGCCTGGCTACTACTCCAGCTGGCAGCAGATCTTAGCATCATCCATGAGGCATTGGTTGTAGGCACACTGAGAATGCAGGAGTTCTGAGGTTAAGAAGGCTTCCACTTCGATTTCAGAAGGCCTGGGAGGCCAGGCAGTGTGCCCCTGAGAGGGCAGTGTGTGAAGTAGAGAGGGAGAATCCAATTCAGGGGAAACCCCAGAAGTATGGAAAAGCCAGAAATGTGGGTCGTCTAAGGAAAACTGCAAAAAGGGAGCCAAGCCAGCCTAAGAGAGAAGCCATAGAAACTACCACCAAGAGTGCAATAGGGGCAGAGCTGCATGGAGCTCACAGCTAAGTGTAGACTGTTTCAGATACTCCAGTTGGAACTACGAGATATAATGTTAGCCCTGCTGGAATTTGGACTTGTGTTGTACTCCCCTGTTGTATGCAACTTTTGGAATCATATTTGTCTTGTTCCTTTGAATGTTGGATGTGCTTCTTTTGTAAAAGGGCTCACACTTACAAATTTGCCTTGGATCTTGGAGGGGCGTTGGGACTTGGACTTTCCACCAATGCTGAAATTGTAAGACTTTGGCAACTCTTTGAGATGGACTAAAATGTCTTTTGCACAAAGGGATGTGCAGGAAACTTTGAGGGTCCAGGGACGGAATGTTATGTTTTGTGTCTCCTTGTCCTCTCTTCTCCCTAGCATCTCAAGCAATCATGAGACGAGCACTTCTAGAGTTTGACATTAGCTCATGATCCACTGGGATTATGGGTGATCCACTGGGATTATAGGTTTTATTATTGTTGGATTATGGGTATGACTCCTACTCCCAACTTGGGGCAGAGAGCCTGAATATAACGTACGTGAGACAGAGAGCCAGAGTCTCTCTGTTGCCATTTTTGGCTAGTTGCTACTTTGTTGGAGGCAACAAAGTATGGACTGAAGCCTCCAGTAATTGTGAGCTAAATAAACCTTTCCTTTCTTCATTTTTTGTGTCAGGTATTTATCCCAACCAAGAGAAAGAGTAACTGAGACACAAACAAATTTGAGTAAATTTTCTCTAGCTGTATGAGGTATACCGATGATATTTTAATCAGAATTACTCTGAATCTGTATATAATTTTGAGAGTATGGACATTTTCAGAAGTTTGACTCTTCCTATCGAGGAGTATGAAATATCTTTCCATGGTCTTAAATCCTCTTCAATCTCTTTTTTCAGAGTACTACAATTTTCACTGTATAATGTTTTAGGTTCTTTGTGAGATCGATTCTTAAATATTTCATTTTGCTGGATGTTATTATGAAAGGCATGGTAGCCCTAATTTCTCTCTCAGTGTGCTCATTATTTGTGTACAAAAATGCTACCAACTTTTGGGTGTTGACTATGTATCTAGCTACATTGCTGAATTTGGTGATTAAACATACAAGACTAGGTGGGGCTTTTGGTGTCCTCTATGTAGAGTATCGTGTCATCTGCAAATAATGATAATTTCATTTCTTCTTTTCCAGTCTTTCTTTCTTGTCTCATTGCTCTGGCTAATGTAGCCAGAACTATATTGAATAGGAGTAGAGGTGGTGGACATGCTTGTCTTATTCCTGATTTTAAAGTAAAGGCCTTCAGTTCTACTTCCCATTTAGTATGATGTTGATTGTTCATTTCTCATAAATGGCTTTCATAGGTTGAGGTTTAGATCATCTATTCCAATTCTCTGTAGGTTTTTCTAAAATCATGACTGAGTGTTGGACTTTGTCAAAGGCTTTTTCTGCATTTATAGCAGTGGTCATGTGGTATTTTGTTCTTGGTTCTATTGATGTTGTGTATTAAATTTATGGATTTGCATATGTTGAACCATTCCTGCATTCCTGGAAAGAATCCCAATTTGTTATAATTTATAATCTCCTTGATGATTTGCTGCATTCTGCTTGTTGGTATTTTATTGAGGCAATTTGCATCTATATTCATTAGAGAGGTTGTCCAGCAGTTTTCTTTTTTTTTGCTTTTTGAGACAGGGTCTCACTATGCAGTTCAGGCTGGCCTTAAGCTCACTTTTGTAGCCCAGGCTGGTCTCGAACTCACATCGATCCTCCTGCCTCAGCCTCCTGAGTGCTGGGATTACAGGCGTGTGCCACCATGCCCGGCTTTTATCTGGGTTTAGAATCAGAGTAATATTTGTCTCAATGAATGAATTTGGGAGAATTACTTCTGGGGGAAAGTATAGGTAGAAATGTTAAAGAGACAGAGATAGGTAAAGAGTTCATGAACAAAAACCAAACTTCACTGGAAATACTTCAAAATTCAACAACTAAGATCTCATCTTTTTAAAAAGTTTACACACTTCAAAGGAAATCTCCAACAGAATTAAAAAGAAAAACTGCATACTGGGAAAAAATTATAGCCAAGTGTCTCTCCCAACAAAGGCCTTCTATCTAGAGTTAATAATGAATTAAAAAGATCAGGTCCCAGAAATTTGAAGACCTGATCTAAAAATGAGCATCTGAGATGGATATACATTTCTCAGAGGGAGAAATACAAATGAAAAGTAAGGATATGAAAAAAACGTTCATAACATTCGTGTCTTAGTTACTTTTTACTCGTTCCTGGGACAAACAGCCAACAATCAAAATGAAGGAAGAAAAGGTTTGTTTAGCTCACAGTTACTGGAGGTTTCAGTCCATATTCAGCTGACCCAAGGCTGAGTGGAACAGGGCAGAGTGCATCTAGTTCATAGTGGTGGAACAGCAACAATCACAACAGAGGCAACCGATCAACCACAGCAGCAGACAGCAACAGCTTAAGTCTGTCTCTCTTTATATTACATTCAGGCTCTCTGTCTCAATCCATCTACCTTAGGCTACATCTATAACTCCCAGCAGTACTCAGACCATAATCTCATCAGTACTAAACGCATAATCCCAGTGACTCATGAGTCAAGTCTCAATCTATAGAAGTCCCCACCCCATAATTGCATGAGGCTTTGGGGGTACATCTAGACATAAACTATAACATTCAGACCCTGGACCCCCAAAGTCTCATTCACATTTCTTTGTGAAAAAGACATTTTAGTCCATCTGGAAAAGTTGCCAATGTCCCAACAGTTTCAGCATTGCTGAAAAGTTCAAATCCCAAGCCTCCTGCAAGATCCATGGCAAACTCTCAACTGTGAGCCCCTGTACAATAGAAAAGTTAAACATATCCAACATTCAAAGGCATAAGAGAAACATTACGATTCTAAAAGTTAGAAACAACAGGGTAATACAAAACACTGGGACCAACACATGTCCAAAATCCAGCCGGATAAGCATTGAATTCCATAGTTACAACTGGAGCATCCAAAACAGCCTGCACTGAGTTGTGAGCTCAATGTAACTCTGTCCCTAAGGCACACTGTTGGTGTTAGTTTCCATGGCTTCTCTCTTAGGCTGGCTTTGCTCCCTCTTTGCACAGTACACATCCCTGGGCTTTCCAAACCTCTAGGGTTTCCACTGAACAGGCTTTTCTCACATAGCTTTACACACTGCCTTCTCAGGGGCACACTGCCTGGCCTCCTAGGTCTTCTGAAATTGAGGTGGAAGTCTTCTGAATTTGAGGTGGAAGCTTTTTTAACCTCAGAACTTTCACATTCTGCATATGCCTATGTGGGTGAAGCCAACGGTTGCTGCCAACTGGAGCAGTAGCCAGACATCCTTCTCTCTTGGCTGTAGGGGTCAAGGACCTAGATCACTGAGCACTCTGACCCTGATTCCGAGAAACCAATTCTCTATGTTTGCACCATTTTGGAACCTGGTTTGACCACTGCTGCCATTCTGATACTTGGGTCTCTGTGGCTTTCTTCTCAAGGCGAAATCTCTCTCCCTTGCACTTCTGAGGCTGTAAAGGGCAGAGAGCTTTCGCTTCTTGTGATGCCCTCCAGCCATCTTTTCCATTCTCTGATTCCTCTCAGAATGGAGATCCTCTCAGCTCCATCTTTGCAGTTCGCAGCTTTCCTGGTGCTTCCTTCTGGCCAAAGTTACATTTTAAATCATCCTTATCTCTTTGCTCTTGATTTTCAACATAAATCTGGCTAAAAGACACCAATAACAGCCATGTCACTGCCCCAAGAGTTTGCTGCTTTGAAATATCTCTTGAAAGATTAATCAGTTCACCATGCTTAATTTCAGTCTTAGGCAAAGTCTCTGGGCACAAGCAAAATTCTGGCAGACTTTCAGCCAATCCGTAGCACAAATCATCTGGAGTCCAATGACCAATGCTGTCCTTTTTCCCAGCAGAAACCTCCTCAGCCTGATCTTTACAGGCAGGCCTTCTGTCAGTCTTCTGGTCTAAGCTCTGACCAGAATCGCCCAAGCTGAACAGACAAAGCTTTTCCAGTTCTTCACAAGTAGAGGATCTCTCCAAATATTTCCAATCTCTACTCATAAGCCATTCTTTATACCCAGGCTTCAAGTCAGTCTTTTGGTCTGAGTTCTGACCAGATCCTCCCAAACAGAATAGCCAAGGCTATTCCAGTGCTTTGCTTGTAGCTGACATCTCTGAATCTTTCCTATCTCTTTCCACAAGCCATTGCGAAAGCTTGTAATACACATTGTCAGGTATACCCACTGCAACGACCCCACTTCTATGGTACCAAATTCTGTCTTACTTTTCTCTCATTGCTCGGACAAATACCCGACACTCAAAATGAGGGAAGGAAAGGTTTATTTAGCTCACAGTAACTGGAGGTCTCAGTCCATATTTGGCTGGCCCAAGGCTGAGTGGAACAGGGCAGAGCGCATCCAGTTCATGGTGGTGGAACAGCAACAATAGCGACAGAGGCAACCGACCAACCAGGGGAGCAGAGAGCAACAACGTGAGTCTGCCTTTCTGTCCCTCTTTAAGTTACATCAGGCTCTCTGCCTTAGTCTGTTCACCTGAGATCACACCTATAATTCCCAGGAGTACTCAGACCATAATCTCATCAGTACTAAACACATAATCCCAGTGACTCATGAGTCAAATCTCAATCTATAGAAGTACCCACCTCATAATTGCATGAGGCTTTGGGGGGGGGCAACTAGACATAAACCATAACAATTGGTCATTGAAGAAATGAAAATTAAACAACACTGAGATTGCAATTCATCCGAGAAAAAAAAAATGGCTAACATCAAGAAATCAGCCGGGGCCTGGCAGGATGGCTCAGTGGTCTAAAGCGCCTACTTAGGAAAGCTTGGGTGGCTGCAGGGACCGCGGTTCAATCCCGGGCCCCACATGCTGCGCCAGCCCTTCCCTCAGGGCTGGCTGAGTCGGCCATACAAATAAATAAATAAACAAAGGTTCTGAAACAAGAAAAAACAAACAAACAAACAAACAAAAAAACCCAGCCAACAACAAATGCTACAGAGGCTGTGGAGAAAAGAAACCCTTCTTCATGTTCTTGGAAGTGCAGACTTGTACAACCACTATGCAATTCAGTGTGGAGAGTCCCGAAAAACCTAGAAATGAAGATCCTCTTCCAGCCAGCTAGTCTCCTGATGGGTATCTTTCCAGAACTGAAAACCTCATACCACAGCAATATATGTGCACTCATGTTTATAGCAGCACAGTTTGTCATAGCTAAATCCTGGAAACAACGCAGATGCCCATCAATTGAAGAATGCATAAAGGAGATGTGGTGTTTTTGCGCAATGGAGTATTACTGAGACATAAAACAGGATAAATTTGGGACTTTTATCAGTAAATGCATACAATTAGAGAATACATTTTAAGTGAAATAAATTAGGCCCACATGTGCAAACATAATATTATCATTTTAGTGTGATAACCTGAAAGAGAAAAATTGAATCTGAAGGATACAATAGAAAACTGGAAAAGGGAATAAACATATTCAAAAGGAAAGGGCTACTGAATTGGGGGGAAGGACAGGAGAGGGAGTGGGGCAAAGTGATTTATGTATGGGATCAAGATGATTTGGACTGTGCATTTCTCCAGATAATAATTTGTTTTGTCTCTTTTATTTAATTCTTTGTACTTCTGCTCTTTTTAATTTCTTATACATTTCTTCCAATTTTACATGCACATATTTGGTAATAGGAATAAGTGCTTGGAAGACAAAACTATGTATTACAACAAATACTGTGAAATTCATAGTATTTTGTTAAGTGAAATTCTGTATTACTTGTAATTTTTTCTGTTTTATTTCTAATTGGAACTCTCTTTAAAAAAAGTTAAAGAAGGAAAGTTTTATTTTGGCTCATAGTTTGTAAAAATTTCAGAACATAGTTGGCTGTTTATAATGCAGGATAAACAGTCCAAGTTAGGATAGACAGAGAACACAGGCTGCCTTTCTTGTGTCCTTTTTATTATTTTATTTTATTTATTTTTATTTTTTACAATGATTAATACATTGAATATTGTTATCTTCATTGTAATTTTTCAGACTACAAGATGTAGACATGATTTCTTGTCCAAATATTGTCCGTACAGATCTTTCTTTTCATTTCCCAAAGAGAAATTAGCTGTCCATATAATCCAATAGTACCCAATAGTAGTGTATCACCAGCTCATGTAGCATTATTGGAAGCTGTTGACTTGAGCCTTTTATAGCTCAGCATGTTAATATGGCTTTCCTTTTTATATCTCTTAGTTAGATGTTTTTGTTGGATGGCTAAGACCAAGATAAAGCAAGATGGTACAAAAAATGTAATTTTTCTGTCTGACAAAGTCAGTGAGGTTCCCTCAGGATTTACCCTAAAACCATGTACTGCAGTTGGCAGAACTTTTGTCACTGTTAGCCATCTTGATGAATCATGGCCATTGCTTTACCAGTTTACTCTCTGCAAAAGCCTGAGAGAATGTTTTCTCTCCAGGTGATTCTCCTTAGGTACACCGTGAATAATCAGTCATTTTCCACTGAGACCCAACAATCTCCTTGAACAGAAAATTTAGGACTCTTCTGTGTTATAGGTTATTACAGTATAGTTTCTTTTATGTCCTGTGTCCTATGTTATAGACAATAATATTCTTAAGCTTCTCTTCTGGAGGGTTAACAACTTAATTTGGCAAACCAGATAATTAGAGAAAAAGAATGGATACAAGAATAGTCAATATTTTGGCTCTAGTCCTTCAATGTCTTTTTTATTTTATCTAGGATCTAAGTCCATTGTTTGGAGCCACCCTCACCCTGCTCCTTGCCCAGCAGCTTCATTACCTATAAGCATATTGTACCAATCAGAGGAATAATCCTGAAGTCATCCACCTTCAATCCTACATTTCATGTCCATGATCATGCCATCTTCCTGAAGCATCTCCTGTGAGAAAATGAAGCTTTGGGGGATAACAAGATATAAGCTATAAAACCATGTATGGTAGATGCGTACATTCAATTTCTGTCTCTCCAGTTGCACTAAATTAAAAAGTATTCTTAAATCCACTTAAAGTCTCTTATTATATTTCTACTGTCCTTTAATCTTAAAATAGGATCTTATTTCATTCTTCTTTAGGTGAAGATTTCTATTCTCTATGATTCACAATCTACTCCATCTCCAGGACTTACTCTCATTTCATTAATGCAGTCTCTTTCACTTTCTAGCATGTAGAATATATGATATTTTTATTTATTTATTTATTTATTTTTAATTTTATTAATTTCAACAAGAAATAGCAATGAGACAGTTTGAGGACATGTCAGTAGGACAGCAACAATAATTAATGCAATGCATATTGTTGTTTTTATAGTAGTTGTTCAGAATATCAGATGCAGACATAAGTTTTCTAAAGATTATTGATACAAATATTTCTTCTCATTGAACTACGAGAAAGTAGTTGTATGCATAGTCCAATAGTCCATAATAGTAGTGGGTTATCAGCAGAACTGGCAATGTCAGAAGTTGTTGACTTGAGCCTTCTACAACTCAAGATACTAATCTGACTTACTTTTTATGCCTTGTGGTTAAACTTTTCTGCTTGCTGGCTAAGGCCAAATTAAAGCAAGACCTATATAATAAAATGTGTAACTTTTATATTTGACAAGGTCAGTTAAATACCCTCAGGATTTACCTGGAAACATATGCAGCATTTTGTATGCAGTTAGATTTCTAAATATCTGTGCAAAAATATGTAACTTTTTTGGTTTGTTTTGTATTTGCCACACTTTATAGGGATTTATTAGAATATTGATGATTGATGGAAAATACCAGTTCCATGTTAAATCGAAGGCATTTGGTGTTCAGAAAGACAGTGATGTTAAGCTCAGGTACCTATGTTATAGAGTAACGGTATAACTAAGCTTTTCTTCTGGAGGGTTAACAACATAGGTAGGCAGACCAAAAACTTAGAGAAAAAGAAGAGCTACTAGGATAGGCAATATTTTGGCCCTCATCCTTCAAGGTCAGTGGGGACTCAGGGCATAAGAGAATCTGTACTGTAACATTCTATAACTCAGTGATGTCACAAATTTCCTGTTTATGGAGATTATGAGGCCACAGAGGAAAGGGATTAATGATGTATAGCGTGCTTAAGAAGAGTCACCTAAAGAGAAAACATTCTCTCAGGCTTTCACAGAGAGCAAACTAGTCAATCAATGGCTGTGAGTCATCCAGATGGCTGACACTGACAAAAGTTCTATATGACATTTTTGAAAATAGAGTTTTCTGACATCTTTGGCACTCTTTTTTGTTTTTTGGTTCTTGAAGTATTTATGTATTTAGAGATTCATTTTTTGGGGGGATAGATCATTGTAGTCTTATGGTGTTTATGCTGGTGTCTCACATAGGTATTTTTGTTAAATGATGGTGTTTTATTTTACTATTTCTATTTAGCATCTCTCAACCTTGACATTCTTGAGATGCCTGTGCTTTACAGCATATTTAATAATTTCTAGTTTTACCCAGTAGATACCAATAGAACCTCCACTCACTTGTAACAACCCAACTACATTGTCAAGTGCTCTTAGAAGGAGGTCAGAATCACCCATGTCTGGGAGCCAATGGTCTAGTTCCTAAACCACTGTCTGTTCTGTCAAGAGATAAGCTTTGCTATTAATGAGGTTAAATATGATTGATACTTGATATCTAGATGAGATCTTCTTTTAGAGCCATCTATATTAAAATTTTATATTTGTGTATATTCAAATTTATTCTTGATGTCTAATACATGTTCAAAATAAGTGCTTAGGTTACAAGATATAGGCATGAAAAATTGATCAAACAATGGTAAGTACAAACTTTTCTTACCAATGAACTAATAGAAATTAGTAATATAATTATCTTAACTATTATATATTTATATATTTTTTCTTTTCCCCTTTCTTTTTTCTCCCATCCCAGTTTTTCTTTCCTTTTGAGAGTTTCTTCACATTCACAATATCTGTTGTACATTTTGATCTTTTGATGATATCAGCTTCTTTTGTTAGGAAGACCATATCATATGCAACTGTGTATGTCTACTTATCTGAGATGGACTATACTTCTAGTCCATTAATAGTGACTCAGAGAGCTTATGCCAGGCTATTACTGAATATCCCTCTTATCTCCCACCTTGCACTTCTTTCCATTTTCCTAGAGATTTATAGTTTGCAAAATTATTTAGACAGAGGTCAATTAGAAGATTTCTCTTATTTCTTGGATCTTCATAATAGAATTTTCAATATTTTTCATAGCATGTATATTTTCAGATCTCATTTTTTCCATTTTATAGTTAAGGGAACTTCCTCGTGGATTTTGCGTATAGCCCCTACATCATGCATCTTAGAAGTATTTTAGTTTTTAAATTTTCTTTTTGCCCACATGTACTTTAGTAATGACTGGGGAAATAGAAGTATAGATTCAACACTTTGCCATACTTAATTAGATCTCAAGGCAGACTACTTAAAAACTGGAGAAAGAAGATGGAACTCTAAGAATAGCAATGTTGAGAAGATTATAATTTTATTTGCTTTGGAAGAGGAATACGTGAACAGTTTTAATAACAAGTTGTCTGGGTTTCTTTGCATTTCCTTAGAAATACTCCTGTAACTTTTTTTCTTCTTTGTCCCATTGCAGTTTCTCTTTCTTTTTGAACAGTTTCTTTCCATTCACAACATCTGTTGTATATTTTGATCTTTTGATTGTGTTAACTTCTTTTGTTAGGAAGACAATATGATGTTTACAAATGCAAGTCGGATTTATTTCACTTATGAGTATGGTGTTAAGATGCATCAATTTACCTATAAAATAAATACTCAGGTTTATCCTTCTTGTATTTGCATAATACTCCATTGAATAAAAATACACACTTTTAAAAATATGTTTCTCAGTGGATGGTGATTTGGGTTGTTTCCAAGATTGATCCATAACAAATTGTGCTGCTCTAAGAATGGTTGCATTTACATTGCTATGATAGGATGTTTGCAGTTCTTGTGGGATGATATTTATAAGGGCATAGCTGGGCCAAAGGGGACCTTTAATCCTAGTTTTGTGAGAAATCTCCACACTGCTTTGCAGTCACAGCATCAGTCTGCATTGCCACTAACAGTGGAGAAGGGCTCGTTTTCCTTACCGCTTTGCCAGCATTTGGTATTAGTAGATTTCTTGATAACCTTTCTTTTGTTGGGTGAGATGGAATCTCAGTGTTGTTTTAATTTATACTCTTGAATGATCAGCATTCAAGAGTACAAGAAAGATATATAAATATATAATAGTTAAGATAGTTATATTACTAATTTCTATTAATTCATTGGTAAGAAAAGTTTGTATTTGTATTTTTTGTATTTATGTCGTTTTCATGCCTATATCTTGTAATCTAAGAACCCACTTTAAAGATAACAATGCCCGATGTTGAACATTTTTTTCACATATTTATTTGATATTTGTGCAATACAACATTTTTGTTTGATTAGAGTTTACAATTTTGATAAGGGAATATCCTTAATTCTTAAATATAATTAATCAAATACATGATATTAAGCATTATTTTTGTGCTTTAAAGTATGCCATAATTTAAATAGCTAGATTCCTGGTTTTACCAACACTCTGATTTTTTTGTTTTGTTAGTGACCAAAGTTTTGAACAAATCAGAACAGTTATATCAAATTAATCTAGGAGAGTCTTACAAGTCCTGACACAATAATTCTACAGATGTAAATTACCTTATGTAAGTCTGAATGAATCAGTGATAAATTCTATATAATTATTGATATTATGTTTTCTTTATCTTTTTGTTTATTCTGTGCTTGAATTTCTTTATATTTCCTATGATTTTTTTTTTTTTTTTGGCTTGTGAGCTAAGTATGATGATTTTATTTTAAGAAGTTTCTTTTCTACAAAAAAAAAGACCCACATGTGACAGAAATGATATATGGCTTCCACAGTCTACGATATTTATTTTGTAGCTCTATGAAGAAAACAATTGTGTGCCAGGTGTGGTGGCACACAGCTGTAATCCTAGCACGTGGGAAGCTGAAGCAGGAGGATCAGCATGAGTTCAAGACCAGCGTGGGCTAGAAAAGTGAGTTTAAGGACAGCCTGAATGGCATAGCAAGGCCATGTCTCAAAAAGACAAAAAAAAAAAATTGCAATGTCTGTTGTCTTAAAATAATAATTGTTTATGCACATGAAGTGGGTTGGTGCCCTGATGATGGTTCTTCTGTGGGGGTCTTTCATTTCGTGCAGTCAGCCCTTACTGGGGCTGCAACCTTTGATATGACTGATAGCTTATTCATTGGGAAAGCAGAGAATGCCCTGTCCTGCCTGAGAACTCAAGTGGGACTATGTACCAGAGCACCTGCCCTTAGCCTTTCTAGCTCTCCTTCACTTTGTATTTTCCCAGCATGGCATCTGGCTCTTAAATGAAGCATCTCAATGGCAAACATTTTGAAAGACTGAAGCAGAAGCTACAATGTTTTGCTGTGTTTTGTTTTGCTTTATTCATTTTATTTTTTATGTATTTAGTACAGGGTTTACAGGAGTTCATTATGCTGGTAAGACTAGTAGTGATCCTCCTGATTTCAGCTTCCCAAGTGCAGGCATTATAGGCACATGTCAACATGCCCAGTATCAGTCGCTGTCGCAGCATGTCCTGGGGGTCGGGCTGGCAAGATATGTGGTGTGAGGGATCAAACCCCAGTCCCTGAGTCTGCCAAAGCAGGTACTTTAATCTGCTAAATTATCTGGCTGGCCGTGTTCTGTGTTTTAAGTCTAACCATAGAAATCTTACGTTTTACTTTCTGCTGCAGTCTACTGAATACACATCAGCTGAGATTCAATGTAGATTGTATCCATCACATTGAGGAATAAAGCAGTAGGGATTGGGGTTCGTTATTGGGGATCACCTCTAAAGAGAACTTCCACTAGATCCCAAGAGTTCTCTTCTTCCCTAAATATAGGGAGGAAGACCTGCCCTCCTCAAGTTTTCCTCTCACTAGGCTGTAAGGGCCAGATTTGAAATATAGACTTTCATTACCTAAACCGAGTCCACGTATGAATGAGATTCTTCAGGTGCAAAGCTTCCCCATTGGAAGGGCAAATCAAAAACACAGTTTGCTTAGCCTTCCTCACTCTCAGTATTGAGTGATGGAACTTGATTAATGTGAAAGACAAGTCTGTTCAAAACAGTGCGATGTAAACAGTTGCACAGGAATTCTTGTTACATATCAATTCTGAAAGCTAGCTGGGCTGACCTCATAATTCAGGTTTCTCTGGCCATAGGATATGTGCTCTGCTTTGAGTCCCAATCTACCCCCTCAATTTGTTTTATTTCAGATTTCCCTCTTGGGTCTTGAATCCAGATTGAGTCCTTTATATTCCTCTGGAAGAAATATCCAATGCTCACTTCTGAGTAGATTTTATTTTATATTAAAAAGAAAAAAAAACAAATAATAAGAACAAAGCAACATAGAATAATAAAAATGATACAGATTTTATACTCTGCTGCCTGGCTAGGCAATTAGAGACACCTGAGATTTCTTTTGAATGTAACTCTATGATTCTCTCAGTAAAAGCTTTTACATTTTTTTCTGAAAATTTGTTCACATGTGTCAAACCATGAGTCTCTTCCATCAGCCTAGATTCATATTCACATTTTTTCTTCTCAGATAACCTGCTGTCTATTCACTGTCACTTGTGAATTTGTTGTGATATAATACCTGCACAATTTTGAAGAGTCACTCACTGTCATATTAAGAGGCTCTAAAAGGGAAATTCCCTAGATTAAGAGCAGACACTTTTACTAGGCCAGAAAATCCAAGAAGCATATCCTTAAGACCTTTTGAATGCATTTTTCTAGTTGAGAGCATCTAGGAGCCTGACTTTTGTTATTCTTAGAAGTCAATTTTTTTTTTTTTTAGTTGAGAAAGTCTACAAAGAACTGATTTAAGTCTTTCTGAAGCTTTAACAAAGGTCTTACTGATGCACTTGCAATCTGAAATGTACCTGGAGGCTACATTTTACCAAAAGAGCTCTAAATTTGATCTTTTCCTCTGTTATTTTCTTAATTTGAGAACCTTCTGGTGTCTGAAAAGACTTGGAATGAGAAAATGTCTACATTTCAAGCAAGCAATCCCTTCTTTCTTCTATGTCCTCTAAACTTTGCTATATTATTTAGTAGCATTTCCTGTGGTTCACTTTTTTTCTGTCTTTAATTTCTCATATACCGCTTAAAATAAATCAGCTGCCATATTTTTAAAGTATTCTTGAAGGAAAACAAGAAAATTCCTCAATTGTATCAGTGATCTCACGCAAAAGTTTTGATACTACACGGGGATTTGTGTGCCATACAGAATAAATGGTCAGAGCAGTCTGCCAGGCCTGCACACACTAAAGTGATGTGTTGCCTGTAAAGAGTCTCAGAGTAATAAGGAAACTATCATGACCCTTGTGGTATCACCATAAGGCAGCAGTTCTAAACAGTGTAACAAAAGTACTGGTCTTTTTTGGAGGAGGGTAAAGCACTTTGACTGTCCTTTCCTGTGAATATCAGGATCACATTCTCCAGTTGCATTTTCCATGGCAAAATGAATTTACAGATATAATTGTAGTCTCTAGTCAGCTGAGTTCTTCAGAAGGTGAGTAGCTCGGGACCTGGCATAATGAATAATGTACTGAAAGAGAATGTGTAGGTTAGAGCCAGAGGAATTTGTTATGGTTTGTAACTAGTTGAACCCTCAAAGCCTCGTGCAGTCATGGGGAGGCCTTATAGAGTTTGAGATTAACTCATGGTCCACTGAGATTATGGGTGATCCACTGGGATTATAGTTCTTAGTACTGTTGGGATTACAAATGTGAGTGCTATGCCGAACCTGGGGCTGATAGCCTGAATGTAACATAAGTAAGACAGAGAGACAGACTCTCTCTCTCTCTCTCTCTCTCTCTCTTGCCATTGTTGTTGTTCAGCTTACATAAACTGCTGCTCTCCACCATGTGCCCCTCTGCCTTGAAGCCAGCTGAATATGGACTGAAACCTCCAGGAACTGTGAGGTAAATAAACCTTTCCTTCTTTTATTTTGGATGTTGGGCATTTGTCCCAGCAACAAGAGAAGAGTAGCTGAGACAGAGTTGAAGAACTCTTCATCTACCCTGGGAGCTGACTAAAGAATTCAGCTTCAGCTTGGGGAGATTCTCAACAGATGGTTCAGCTATAAAGGACCTGGACTTCTCAGCTATCCACATTGTGAAATAAAAGTTCAATATTGTTTTAAAAGCATGTTAATTTGTTATGCAGAAATAGGAAACTAATGCATTTGGTTAACATTTTCTTATATTATCATTTCCTCTGGCGCAGTAGTTAGGAAATGTAGCGTAGTAGTAAATTATAAAATCCATTGTACTATCACATTGACAGTTACTATATTAAGTGCTAAATGTTTTTCAAGGAGAAAAAAAGTGCTCCTGGAGATAAAAATAATGTTCTTTAGAAATATAGAGGAGGAAGCAATTATTTATCATGAAGGTATTGAGCCCAGTGGCATGCTGACACTCGGGCCGGTCCTTGAGCAATGAGCAACAGCAGTCCTGGTTGGCAAAGGAGGAAAAGCATGCTCAGGTGCCTCGTTCCTGTGAGCCAAAGCTGGACGGCTGAGCTGATGACAGAAACAGCATGAGGGGGAGGGGATGCCAACACAGTTGGCTTTACCACCAAGGCTCTAATCTATTTTTAAGGAATGCATTTTTGTTTGTCCATTTGTGTTTTAGAGAAGGGTCTGCAGGGTGTTCAGGATCTCACTACTACGTGGGACTCATAGTGATTCTTCTCTTTACAGCCTCCAAAGAGCTGGGATTACAGGCACACGCCACCACAACCAGTCTCAATTGCTGTCTTAGCACATCCTTCTGGCACAGCGGGCTGGGGATAGAAGCAGATAGAAGCACTGGGATAGAACACCCAGCCCCTGTGTCTGCCTAAGCGGGAACTTTAGTCTGCTGAGCTATCTGGCCATGAACTTCCTACCTGATGAATAAACTGTGAAGTTTAAAGTCTAAACTGTGAAGTTCAGACAAGACAAAGAATTGGAAGTAGAAGAAACTTTTAATTGGCTCTAACAGAATTCGTCATACAAATGATATTGATATACCACTTTAAAGAACTTATATTTTATGTTTCATCATCAATGAAATAAACTCATTACAATTAAAATGCTGTGAATGTCAGACTATAAGCTATTTATTCAATACTTATAACCCATGATAAAATGATCTTTTATGGTAGTTATAAGGCATGTGTTGTTTAATTATAACACACTTGGAAAGTCATTTCAGATTAGACAAAAATTGAAATTTTCACTGTGGAAAATTTTTATGTGAAATCAGTAGAAAAACTCAACAAAGAGAATTTCATAAAAATTCAAATTCTAGACATATTCATCCAAAAGTAATAATTTATCATTGTGTTTTTCCACCCTCATGTTTATGTTGCTACGATAATTCCAGGTAGTTGTACAGCCACAGGCAGAGTTTAAAAAGAAGGTTGTGTCAGCAATATTTGATATCATATAAAATGTAAGGTTACGATTCTATAGTGGAGGTGACTGGTAGGGCTTAAAGACAGCAGCTATTATTTTTTTAAAACTTCTCCGCCCCCAACTCCCACTTTAAAATTTGACTGTCATGCTCCTTAAGTATTATCATTAATTCTTTCTTATATGAGGCCCGTTTTGGGGCCAGGCCGGCACAGCATGTGGTACCAGTGTTAGAACTTGGGAACTTGCACTTAACAGGCAAGCACTTAAACTTCTGGGCTATCTCCCCAGCTCTGTTCTAGAATATTGTAAAGCTGATGATCATATTCTCCTTACTAAAACTCTTGTCTTTAGGTTTCCATATTAAAATTTCTCTCTCCCTTTTCTACTTCCTTTTTATTTTTTCCATTCTTCTTCTTCTTCATTTGATACTTTGCCTTCCTTTAGCAAAGCGGTGGCTCTGTGCTGCCAGTGTGAGGTAGGATGGGGAGGATTTACAAGTGCTGAGGTGCCCGAACAGCACTGGCTGTCCTGGGCTAAACCTCTCTTTCTTTTCCTGCAGGACATGGGATTGGGTTATTGTCTCTGCTAACTGTGTGAAGCATGGCTCATTTTGAGGAGTTGCTCTGGAAGGAAGAATTCAGTTTTAAGTGGAATAACAGGCTCTTGTTTATATCAATGAATTATTATATTATTGAATTGTTTTGAATTATTTCTGGTTCCTTTTAATAGCGCTCTATAGTCTGGTCTTTATGCCCTTTTAATAATTTATTTTCTGTATCATCTTGATGCTAGTCATTTTAAGCACAGACAGCTTAATTTTTGTTTTTTGTCTTTTCACCTTTTTTTGATCTACTAGATTCCTGTCAATAACTTCCTCTGTACTAAAATCCTCTTCACCCATCGGGATCCAGAGTCATCACTCTTTCCTTGAACCTCTAGAATGCCCACATAAACTTTCTCAATGAAATCATATGAAGACATCGTATGTCTGCTTGTCTCCAGCTATGAGCAGCATGTTATTTTTCCCATGGTCAGTACACATTTCTGAACTCATACAGAGAGAACTTCTCTATAAACCAAGGAAAACAGATACTATCAGAAAAAAAAAATCTATTTTAGAAGGTCAATTTTAGCAATTGCAGGAAAATTTGTAAAATATGATCTCAATTTGAAAACCAGAGACAGAAAAACATCTAAAAGCACAATGAAATAGTTTATCATTTAATTAAACTCTGAACTTGATCACTTTTGTATGCATGCAGTATTCCTACTCTAAGTTCAAGTACAGATGCCAGTGCTGAATTTGAACAGTCTTTTTGCATGAATAAGTAGCTCAAGGTCACCAGTAGACTGAACATGCTCCTTGTCTGCTCCCAGTTAGTATCCTGGAAGTTTCGGGGGTAACTAAAGGTCACTGCAACATGCTAGAATTTGCATTTTCAGGGCTTCTGGGAACAGGTTCCTACATGACAAGCCTATTTGTGTAACTGCTTAAAGTTTTTAAAATAATGAGCTATTATGACCTTTGGAAATGATATTCTTTTCCAGAACTACCTCCCAAAGCATAGATGAATGGCTCAGTAGTGACAAAGACTTTGAGTATTGTTCTATTAAAGTTAACAGGTTGAAAATTATATTATTATATTTAGGCGACAGAAATCTATGCATGTATAAATGTGTGGTTACAGTTCTAGTGTAAATTCAGACCAATCAATATTATTTAACTGATTTAATATATAATTACATGATCTCCAATAAGGTCATATCACTGAACTTGTGTGTGTGTGTGTGTGTGTGTGTGTGTGTTATATTTTCTAAGTCTTACATGGTCAACTATGGATATTCAAAGAAAAATAGAAATCATGATTTTTTCACTCTGGAAATATGTAACTTTTGCAAATTTTCTTAGATGATTGATTCCAAGACACCCTTTGTAAAGCAAAATGTTTTAAAATTCTGATATGGCCACTAGTGAACTTTATACTTCTTTTAATTAAATGTGTACTGAATACAAAAATAGGTGTTGTATATCAGAGATATTCTTATCACTTACAGGCAGCTCTATAGTCTGGGTTATATCTTTTGAAATGTAAACATCTGGGGAGGTAGTTCTCCTGTCCTCCCGAAACTTTGGGTGTTGACCCAGAGATGGAGTCCAGGTTCCTTGGCACTGCTGGGTTACAGCGGTTCTCTAGACAGGCGGCTACGCAGCTCACACACATGGCACACGAAGAGGAAGATGCTGACAGTGGAGGTGGAAACGTGTGCCTCCAATCTTTTCAGGTGTCAGTAGGTGAGGGCTTTTCATTTGATGCACTAGGAAATCCAGGGTTATTGACCATCTTAGAGTTCCTGCGAGGCAGCGTCAGAGACAGAAGTTTTCTAGTGTATTATTACTTGGTGTCCAAAGCAGGCTGTGTGGTAGCTCTCAGTGTGTGAGGATTTGAAGTTGAGCAAACTGAGGCTCAGCCAGTGTGAATAGCTGGTCCAATAGTGTACAGCTAAAATGGTTATTGTTTTAACAAAAACAAAATTGTTCCTGGCTGCAATCTTGTCCTCTTTCCACTGTTTTAAATTGCATTGAAGAAGAACAATTTCTAGGCATCTCCTGTGCTAAGATATCTTTGACAAATCAAATGAAAAGTTTCATTTTAAAAGAATCACGTTTCACCTTATAAAAAGTTAGAAACCAAACAGAAAACACATTCACGTTGGCATCTGAGCCTGGGAGAGGGAGAAGAACCCTAAAATATCTGTAGAAAAATCGCGAAGCTTTTCTTATAATTTTAAAGGGAAAACTTCATAAGCTTCTCATAGGAAAGGATTCTTTCTGAAAAGCAGAAGGATTTCAAAATGCATTATTTTATATCATTATTGATGATCTCAGGGGGATACAAATTGTCTATCTTATTGGTGATTTTTGTTCTCACAGAAACCTTCACAAACCTTTTCTGAGATCATTGCTCGTAAGAACTTAGGAAATTAGATCTGAAATATTGCCATATGTCTGGAACCTAAGGGTATTATAAGTTAGATAGAGAAACAAGCTAAGCTTGAAGAGTTGGGCGATACTACTATACCAGTGGCATTTTCTTTTTCAACCAAAAGTCAAATGCAAAGTGAAAACTGTATCTTTTCTTTCTTGAAACAAAGAATTCTTATGACCTGAGCAGATTACACTGACCCACAATTTCTCCTTTCTGTGGGACATAGACTTACTCGTTCCACAGCTCCAACTGAAGTTAAACAGTGCTATGACGATTTGGTTTTATAAAATTTGATAAAATTTTCCTTTGCCTTAATTGAGAAGTGAGAAGCAAAAGTAAGTAAATCAGGCACTTATTTTTAAAATTTTTCTAAAAAAATTTTATTTATGTATTTAGTTGATTCAGGGCCTTGCTACACAGTTCAGATGCGTAGTGATCCTCTTGTCTCAGCCTTGCCAGCTTTGGGATTATGGGCATGAGCCACCATGCCCAGGCTCGGTGGTCAATCACCTGGGAACCCAGGAACCTGGGAGCTGCACAGTATATGCTACCAGAGATCAAACGTTGGTCCTTGTGTCTGCCAGACAAGTACTTTGACCATTGAACTATCACCCCAACCCCTGAATCAGACACTTATAAACTACTAGCCTTTCTGATTTAGAGTCCTAGAAATATTTTAGAAAACAAGTGACATAACATTTCATAATGTACTCTCAAAATATAGGTTTGTAATTATGAATATTATAAAAACTTAGCAGTGGAGGGCTGACGAGATAACTCAGTAGACTAAGCACCTGCTTAGGTGAGTTCAGGGACCGAGGTTTGATCTCCAACACATGCCAAACCAGCCTTACCCCTGGGCGTGCTAAACCCACCAGCAAGACTGGAGGCCATCGTGGTACAAGCCTGTAATCCCAGGGCTGGGAAGGCTGAAAACAGGATCACTAAAAGTCCCAGCTTCATAGTGAGACTCTGCACCAAATACATTAAAAAACCAAAAGCAAACAACAACAAAAACCCTAGGGGTGGACAATCCAGTGGCAACTGATTGATCCAAAGATTCATTCCAAAAGAAAGAAAAGTGTATTCTGATTCAAGTTGGAGTTTGGAGCTTGATCTTTTTTATTTGATTTTACATGACTTGGAGACCACAGTAGAAGTGAGAATATGTAGCCCTATTTTTTTTTTTTTTTTTTGGTATTTCTCTAGTGAATGATTCATTCATGGTAGGGAAAACCTATGAATCTGAGATTCTAAACATAAGTATTTGCAAAGCACTTACCAAACTATATTATTTTTAGAGAAAAATCAAACTACAAATAGGGGCTGAGAGAATTGTTTGAAAGGCATCATTAGGGAACTTACATTTCTCTTTTAGTTATATCATCGTATCACTTTCTATTTCCACTGTATTATAAAGCTTTCTACTACTGAATGATTTCTAGGCTGGTTTTTATGTTTCAGGATCTCTCAAAAATCTGTCTGATTTTTATTCCTAGGTTCTCAGATCCTTTATGCATACATGTTTGCTTTTGTCAAGTAGCATATTTACTTTATTCATAAATTTTATATTTGTTTTTTTCTTTTAAGGTTGAAAGTCCCTTGACATCATATGTTATCACTTATGTTCTGTGCAGCTCTACACAAATCCAACCTGGGACTGAGATTTTGTTTGCAGAAAAAAAATGTTGTAAGAGCTTTCTGTAATGATAAGGTGTAAGTCATCAGCTCTGAAGTGATCAGCTCTCCATATTTCAGCAAATTCACCTAAGTCATGGGGGTTCTCTACAAGAGACTATAAGGTATTTGGCCATAAATGAATGATGGATTTCATTAAATAATATAAAATACCCATTTGTCATTAACTTTGGGAAATTCATATTTTGTGGCAGTAGTTAATCAAGGGCTAGTTAAGCATGACATTAAGAAACTTAAGAATAATATTTACATGCAACGGTGCACATTGGTAAGATCATGTTTAAAACAACATATAGAAAGCAGTTAAAGTAGAACACACAAAAGCATAAAAGCTTATAGTAATAGTACCTTCTCCAAATGTTTTATTCTCTAACTGTACAAAATAATAACGTTGAAATTGGATTTAACTATTCCCAAATGAACATTCCCGCTATAAGGCACTGAATTACCCCAATTATTATTTGTTCAAGTTAGCAGCTGAGAGGAGGAGAAATGGAAGGGCATGAGGCAGGAGTGTCCCTCAAAGTATGCATAAAGCAGGTGTGGCAGGTGCTGTGGGGCCTCATGCGAGCTCTTTCATAGAACAAATTAAAGTTGTTTTGCTCAAACATCACAAGATTCAGTTCCTTTCTTCCATGGAGATAAAAACCATCCATTTCCTTCTTTGAAATGTATAATAAAGCATCATGCATATTAACCATCTTAAAGACCCAATAAGATTATAGATCAGGATTAAATGGGACATCAAGAATTCCACTATCAGTGGAAAGTGCAGTTCATTGTAGTGGAAGTAATGAGACAGAAATTTTATAGTCTTTTTTATCTTTTTTATAGTCTTGGTAAAAAGTTCATACTATATTTAAAAAAACTCAACTGACCTCTTCTTTATTTTATTTTTATTAATTTTAATGAGAAAAAGATAAAATAGTAATGAAACAGTTTCAAAACAGTCTAGTAGGACAGTTACAATAATTAATACGTTGCATATTGTTGTCTTCACAGTAGTTATTCATAGGAAAAGATGCCAACATAATATCTTGTCTAAACAATATTAGTACAAACCTTTCATGGAACTAAGAGAAAATAGTTTTATGTCTATTCTAGCCATATATATGCTACATATTTATATTGTAATACTCTATATATTATATGCTATAAATGCTATATCTATCATCTATCTATCTATCTATCTATCTATCTATCTATCTATCTATCTACCTTTCTGCTGTGACATCGCGTAACTTAGTGGTGTACCAAATTTTCTGTTCAAGGAGATTATGGGAACACAGAGGAAAGGGATCAACGATGTATAGTGTGCCTAAGGAGAGTCACCTAGAGAGAAAACATTCTCTCTGGCTTTCACAGAAAGCAAATTCATCAAGTAATGGCTATGATTCATACATGGTTCCATGGTAAATCTTGAGGGGGTTTTACTGACCTGATCAGATAACAAAAGTTACACTTTTAGTTATATAGGTCTGGCTTCAATTGACCTCTTCACATTCTAAGATTTTCTTCATCCTGAGTGTTATCTTTTAGCGTTATGCAAAACCACTCCACTTAAGAAAGTGATCTTACTAACCTTTCAACCTACTAAGCAACTGTCTGTGCTTACATACTCATTCTCTATTGAATTAAGGTCTGGGCTCAATTTTTCTCTTCTTTTCTAAGTGAGTAGGACGTACAGTCGAGGTAGGTCCGATCAACCAGGGCTATTCTGACTTGGAAGCTTTGTAAGAAAGGTAACTCATTGTTGTTTAATTTTGCTTTCTTTTTGTATTACTGTGGGAAGCAACCAGAATAGAAGATATGCACTGGATTACAACATAAATGAAAAGACAGAGTAAATATAAATATATAAATATAGATATAAATATACTTTCAGTGGTCTCCCCTCCATTTCTGGTTCCCTATCTTCCCTAATTCCTCATAGAAGTGACATCACTTTCCAATCATAAAATCCCTGGAACTTTTTTCTAATGTGAATGGGAAGAAAATACTGTATCATGAAGGAAAGAAATTAGAAACTTCTTTCATTTTCCTTCTGTAGTAAGGCTTTATAACAGTTTGTCTAGAGCTTATCATTACCAAGGAGCACTCATTGCTGAGGCAGTTAGGTAATTTCGGCACTCTAATATTTCAGAAAACAAAATTCCACACCAGGTTTGCCAGTGGCCTACCAGTAACCCTGTAGCAACACTGGTGATTTGACTCCACCAGAGTGGATTCTTGGCAGAAATATATTTGTGGAACACCTACACAGGGGTGGTAACTTAATGCATAATCTGGGCTTTGGATTAGGACAAATTTAGTAATTTAAGTGTATTAGTTACTTCCTATTAGCTTTTAGTGCTTCTGATCCTCACTTAAATATGTAATATTACTTGCTAAGTTTCAGACCTGAGGAAACCAAGACACTAAATATTAAATCAGGTAGACTTTGCAAAATCAAGCATTTGCAAAGCGCTGGAGATTGATCTTCAGCTCAGGTGCTCTTGTGCTGCTCTGTGTTCTTATCCATCCTATCTTCTTTTTATTAGTAGTTAGAGATGTTTCAAATGGTAGTTTTGAAAGACATTCTCCCGTGTCAAATAACTTGGTCAAAAGTAGTAAATCCTATGCAAATGGCCACTGTATATTATGTAGGGTTAGATTAGCTGCAGCCACAATCCACCTAATAATATGTGATGGTTCGCATTGATGTTGGCAGAACGCACTGAACATTTATTTCCCACTTGTGCAAAGTCTAAATAGTTATCCAGGGATTCAGACTCCTTCCAGCTGTGGCTCTGAGTGCTTCAGTGTATGACATCCACAAGCTCTGATCATCTTCATCAAGCCAGCTGGAGGAACTTGCTGGTGAAGCCTAAATAGGAGGTTTTATGTCATACTTTTTATGGAAGTATACATTATTTATTATCACATTTCATTGTGTCTAATTCTGTGTCACAGGGTCACTTTGTACCCAATTCCAGGCTGGGAGGAATAGACCCAGAGATAAGATGGAAGAGGCCAAGTGGACAGTGTTCATGACTGCCACTTTTAGAAATGGAAATCCTTTCATTTTATATGCTTTAAAGATACCTAAATCTAATGCAGCAGGAGTCAGATATTCTCAGTAGAAATACCATGATTGTGAGCAGAAATTTAAAATATTTTCATGATGGTTTCATACATTTATCTGTTTAAAGCTGAGTGATTTCATGCCTTTATTGGATCAAATTAAAAATTTCTGGCTTTAAAAATTGCATATCAACATTACTGTATCTTTACTTAGGGATGTGATAAAACTCTTTTCGAAGCAACTTAATTCTACTTTTCAATTTGGTTCGATAATGAAGGGTTGATCAATTAGCATTTGTAAAATGTTGAGGGATTATACGTGATGGAACTCAGTAGACATAAAGCATATTCCAAAAGTCTTGTAAATACATTGCAATAAATATTAAGAAAAATCTTCTAATTTACTTATAATATAACTGTAAAAACAATCACACTTTGCAGATGTTTTGCATGAAGGCAAATATGAATGGCACATTTAAATCAATCAATTAATTACTGCTGTAGAAAAAATAATGGTAGTCTGTTTCCAAAAATACTAAAGTGTTAACTCCAAAATAAAAAGATGGGCTTATAAATATTCAAGAACTTATACTTTCATTAGAAAAAAAATAGAAAGATCAAAACATTTTCCAAGTTTTATCTCCAGGTTTATCCTTCTACCTATTCTCTCTTGCCTCAGAGATCCTAGACACACATAGTACAGTAGCAGCTTAGTAGATTATTATATGCATATTCAATAGTTTTATTGTTACTTACATAGAAACAAATGAGCTTTGAACCATTAATAAAACAGCAGAATAGTTAATGCCACCCACCTTCTATAAAATTGCTCTGTGATTATTTTCCTTGGAAATACAGGAAATTTTCCTAGTGATATTATGTATTTAAAATTACTAGTCATTAGAGTTGTGATTTACTTTCAACTCTTAAAATTTTATAACTTAAGATGTACTCCTTTTAATAGGTTGATTTCTAAAGATAGTGCCATCTGGAGCATCATACTTGAACTCTGAATATTCAAATTTGGTATCCTAATTATGCATAATGTGCAAAAGAAAACTTATAGGAACTAGACAGTTATGGTACTGTAGGGAGGGAGGGTATAGTGAGGGGGAGAAAAGTAGCTGAAAGATGTCGAACTGTATCTGAATATTTTAGCCTTAATAAGTTTATATATTAAAGAAAAAACGTAGAATGACATTTAAGTATTTTAATGCTATTTAAACATTTCTAAGGACCATAAACACAATGGCTAACAAGTTCTACTAACTGAACATCGTCATACATCTTTCTATAATTTTCATTCCAAATTGCTCATGAAAACTTGGGCTTTGCATGCCTCCCTCTAATTGACTCCAATGTATTGTGAAACTAAATCATTGCAAGTTTTATATTCTTTGTGTTTCATAACAAAAAGTGTATTCTTGAAGAGAAAAAGAAGAATTTAGGAGACTAGTTAAAGAACTCAGGAAATCCTGCTGGCTGTTGTACTTTAGGCGCTTCTCACCCAAAATAATTTTAAGAAAAGTAGGATTTTTGCTGCTGGGTGCCAGTTTCAAAGTGGTTTTCATGGTGTGAGAATGTTGGAGCCTGAGTGTAATTTTAGTGTGTGCAGGTTCATAATTGAGATACTAATGGGTCTAAGTGCAAGTCAAGGCTTACATCTGTTGCCAGATGGCAAAATATCTGCTTGAGCCATTGCTAGAGGAAAGCTAACTTTGGTAGCATTTCTGAGAGACAATAATCTCTATCTTACAGAATTGTTAGAGGGTGGTCAAAAGGATTGCTCATGGCAGTTTGAAGATGATTTTGAGAATATTTTTCATGGTTGATGGGATTTCCTGAGATGGAATATTTATAGTACAACAATGTTTACCCTTCTTTATTTGTGTGTTTACAGAGTTCTCCATATAGTATGAATTTATTTATGTTCTTTGGATCCTTTAACAGAAATCTCATAATCAATCTTTCAGCATCATTTACATGTCTTATTCTTCATGCATTCACTTGGTTCACGTACGGTTTTCAGAAATTAAATTTTAAAACTGTGATACTGAATAAGATAGAAGACATAACATTTAAAATGTGTTTTCTTACATTACGAATCAAAAAAGAAATAATTGGCCCCAAACATTACTGGTGAAAGGTCAGTGCGTGTACATGAAAACTTATGCCATGTCCTATACTTTCAAATACGTAGAGAACAATATCATGAAAATAAGCTAAGAAAATGCAAAAATATCATAATACTTTATGAAATTTTGAAATTTACAAGTTATTTCCTACAAGTCGATAAAAAGAACAAGAAAAATTAACCTAGGAAGCTCAAGGAGGAGCTTTATAATAAGAATAGTGATGCCCCAGGTAGCTTTTGTGGCTTTTGCTTGGACTAACATGTATTTGGATGGAGGGATATTAGAACATTCTCTAATTTAGATGTATCATTAAAATATCTTTGAATCTTTTTAAATAAGATTATATGCTGATGTATTTTTCTGTAAATTTTTAAACTTGACATATTGTGGTGTTTTCTTTTAATGCATGTAATCATGATTGCTCATGTTTATGTTGGAGATTATCAAGCCAGACTATCAAAACTCTGAATAAAAACTGTTTCAAAAAGAAACTTTATGGAGATTTATGAAAGTAAAACTTCTATTTTCTAGTAAACATTCCTTATTGCTTTTAATATGACTTGAGTTTTTGCTGTGGCCTAAAACCATAGTAAAATTTTAGAATTGATTTTGTTGTAACATGATGCTGTATTAGAAGCTTTACATAGGTTATGATGCATAAATCCCTTAAAAGTTCAGAGGGTATAAATAGTATTACCTGTCTTTGTAAATTTGTATCCCATTCATAGAAGTCAGGGACTGTCATCATAATTAGACTACCAACTTGAAATTTGGATTCCTGCAGCCTTGTCCTTCTTCTAATCTGCAGGAATAGCTGTAGAAGGTATCTGTACCTCAAGAGAAAGAAGGAAGAAATGGATTTAAATGGTGAGAAGGTGGCATAGTAATAATGCTCTTAATATCCAAGCTGTCTATTTAGCAAAGGAATTAATAAGCTATTGATATTTCTGAGATCTTGGAATAGGCATGAGACTCAAGAAAAGGACCTCTGTCAAATACCAGAGAACATTTTGAAAAGGTAGTCAAATACAAATGTTTGCTTCAATATCATGAAAAATTCAGCTCTTGGTTATACATAAGCGATACAAGGTGCCCAACTCACCAGTGAAACAGGTTAGTGTTACTACTTTTAACAATAATCTCATACAGTACAAGTAAAGAAACTTTTTGGAAATAGAGAACCAGGAGGAAAATTCATTTATCACTTCTTTTATTTACATGTCCTCTTAGCAGAAGCCAGATAAACTCAGATTTAAAACTCAGACACTTCCATATATGAGACTGCTTTATTTAAAGTTTTATGATTAAGTTTTTAATTTCTTATGAAATATATTTTTACTTGTATATATTAACTTAAACCCATTTTTTTTTTTTTTTTTTTGAGACAGGGTCTCACTATGCAGTTCAGGCTGGCCTTGACCTCACTTTTGTAGCCCAGGCTGGTCTCGAACTCACACTGATCCTCCTGCCTCAGCCTCTCAAGTGCTGGGATTACAGGCATCCGCCACTCCTAAACCCATTTTTTATGGATGTATAATTATGAAAAAAATTAATTTGATTTCATAGATTGAAAATCTAGTCACCGAGAACCCATTCTGAGGCTACTGTAATTTTTCTAAGTGATACTGAGAATTCAAGCTTTCTGCCTGTTTTCGGGATGATATTTTAAAGGGGTTATTTCCTGACTACAAGCTGAATCTCTAAAACAGTGTCTTTAAATATGGTCACGACACATTAGCTGCTTATGAAAACACAAGTTACTAGGTAAAGTTGCTGATCAACTGTGTGATAATTTCTGAATATGGTATAAAGAATATATTGGCATAAATACTTTGTATGGCTACTAAAGTTGAAAAGCCAAAAATTACACATGCCTATTATCACTTACTAAACTATTATTAAAATGGATAAAACATTTAAATGTTGAAACAGAAACACTGAGTTCGATCCCTGGGCCTGCCTTTCCAGCTCCGTATCTGGGCCACGCTGAGATGGCAATTTGGTGTGGTGGCATGCGCCTGTAATTCCAGTTCTTTCGAGGCTGTAAACAGACGAGTCACCAGGAGTCGGATCTAGCAGTGAGACATGGAACATCCTGTAGACCCTTCCCTAAAAAATAAAAAAGGAAAAAAAAAATAAAACAGAAACACTAAATCATATGAAGGAAAATACAGGTATAAATCTTAAAAAACATAGTGGTAGGTAGAAAGTTCATGAATAAAAACCAAACTGGACTGGAAGAATCAGCAACTGGGATCTCATATTTTTTAAAAGTTGTTGTGCTTCAAACCAACTCTCGAACAGAGTAAAAAGAAAACCAACATTGAGAAAAATGTATGACTGACTATCTCTCCAAAAAGGCCTTCTATCTAGAACATATAAAGAATTAAAAAAAAAAAAACACAAAACCTCCCATTCAAAGACTCAATCCCAAATGGACATCTCAGATCAATATATCCTTTTCAGATGAAGAAATACACATGACAAGCAAATATACAAAAAAATGTTTAACACCATTGGCTATTCAAGAAACACAAGTTAAACAAGACTGAGATATCATCCTTCTCCAGAAAGAAGGGCTAACTTCAAGAAGTCAGCCAATAACAAACGCTGGAGGGACTGTGGGGAAAAAGGAATATTTCTCCATTGTTGGTGGGAGTGCAGACTTGTATAACCACAGTAGTCAGTGTGGAGTCCTGAAAAGGCTAGGATTGCAGATCCCATTCAAGCCAACTATTGTCCCCTGGATATTTTTCCAGAAGAATTGAAAACATCATACCATAATGTTATTTGTATACCATTGTTTATAGCTAAATCCTGGAAACAACGCAAGCACCCATCCATTGAGGAATGGATAAAGAAGAGGTACTTCTAAAAAATGGAGTATTATTCAGCTATAAAACAGGATAAATTTGAGATGTTTGTCAATAAATGGATGAGACTAGAGACCATACATTTAGGTGAAAGAAATCAGACCTGCATGTGCAAACATAATATTGTCTCTGTAGTGTGAGAACCTGAAAGAGAAAATGGAATGTACAGGGCACTATAGATACTGGGAAAAGGGCATGAAATTATTCAAAAGGAAAGAGCTACTGAGTTTAGGAGAAGGACAGGTGAGAGAGTAGGGGCAAGAGATATATCTATATAAGTAAACAGGATGCTTTGGACAGCTCTACTGTGGATTTCTGCTGGTCTATTGAAAGGAGCATATAATGCTTAATTTGTTTCATCTCCTTTTTAATTGCTTCTTTTTATCTTCTTAATTTCTTATATTTATTTTATTTTTTCTTTCATTTTCCAATTTTACATGCATATATCTAGTAATATGAACAACTGGTTGGAAGACAGTGCTACACATTACAGCAAATACTGTGAAATTCATATTCCTTTGCTAAGTGAAATTCCGTATCACTTGCCATTTTCCTGTTTTAATACTATTTTCTACTCATTAAAAAATAAAAATAAAAATGAATAAAATTGAAAAGCCACTTGTGAAAGTGTACAAATTATTCTGGAAATGTGATATGGAAAACACATTATTATCATTCATATTTAGATTTGGAAAGCAGACAAATTACAGTTATCCTAAATAGTTTTTGATTGAGATGCTCTTTTATGACAGAATTTTAAAGGTATTGATATTTATTTTAATATTTTTCAAAACTATTAAAATAAGTTTAGAAAGGGTCCTGGGGAGATAGCTCAGTGGTATAAGGGCCTGCCTGAGTAGTGCTAGGCCCTGCGTGCGATCCCTAGTGCTGAGTGCTGTGTGGGTCCGCAATCCCTGGGTGCACTGGGCAGGCCACCAAAACCAGACACGGTAGTATAAGTCTGTGATCCAAGTGCTGGGGAGGCTGAGACAGGAGGAACACTATGAGTCTGAGCTTTGTAGCAAGATCCTGTACTAAATAAGCAAAAGATTAAAAAAAATAAGTTTAATAGGGACATTTATTATGTCATTATTTGTTAAATAGTAGTATATAAGCAACTTGATGAAAAATGTTTTTGCATATAAGGTGTGAATATATATGTGCCAATTTGGTGAGATTGTTGCCATAGCTAACATATATTATGCCTCATAATAGTTAAGTCCATCCTTATAAAATATTTATAGCATAACCAAAAGATTATGGTACAAGTATAGTGTTGCAACAGAGTTTTATTGTACCACTTAGCCGTATTATTGTGGAATCAAGTTTTTTTTTTTTCCTTTACATTAGGACAAAGTCTTCATGGTACACAGGGTCTCACTACACAGATTGGACTCATGGTGATCCTCCTATTTTCTGCCTCCCAAAGTGCTGGGATTATAGGCATGCACCACCATGCCTGATCTCAATGAACATCTCAGCATGCCCAGGGGCAGGGTCAAGGGCAGGGCCAGCACTGCATGCCAGACATCAAACCCCAGTTGATGCACTCTGCCTAAACAGGCGCTTTAGTCAGCTGAGCTGTCAGGCCAGCCCTGGAATCAAGCTTTCTGTAAAAGTGAAATTCTTGTTGTGGCAAGCAATTAAACTAGGCATGCAGAAAATAGGTTTTTCTTCTTATCAGATACATGTGTGTATACAATATAGAATTGAATGAATGTTTATGAACTTTACCTGAATTTGTTTTTGACATGTTGAACACATCTGTAATCCTAGTTACTTGAAAGGGAGGCTGGGACACCAGGTCTGTGAGTTCAAGGTCAACTTGGACAACAAAATGAGAAATTGTTTCAAAAATAAAGAAAATAATAATATATAAAATGTATAATAAAATAAGCTTCCTTAACCTCTCTTCCATGTATAGACATGTCAAGAAGACAGAACCATGAAGTGTGTCCTCGCCAGGCACCACCAGATCTGCTAGTGCCACGATCTTGAGTTTGTTGTTCTCCCAAACTGGCAGATATAAATTTCTGTCAGGTCTACATCCACCAAATTGATATTAGTTTGCCATAACGCAATCTGGATGGATTAAGAGACCGTGGATGAATGTCTCAAACCTGACCTCATCCCCTTGGACCCACCTGTCTTCCTACTCTGCTCTTTCACCTTGTCTGGTCTCCTCCTTGGGGGTCAGGGGAGTTCTCTCCTTCTCCTCTTCCTTTTTTCACCATATTTCAGGGCCCAGAAATGATCTCGACACTTCTGGAATGTTATAGAAAGGTTTTCTCTGCAGGTGTCTGTAATATAAAACATGTCTTTCCTCAGTACATTTTCCCAGAGGGTCCCTCCCTATTTTCAAGTGATCTCTAATTTCAGCTTCACAAGGCCACCTTCCATGGAATCATTAATTCTGCAAGTGTGCTTTTGTGTAGATGCTTTTTAAAAATTTTCTTGGCCAATCCTTGTCACATGCTTTTCCCCTAGCTTCTACAGCATGTATCATACCACAGAGCTTATTTATTTATTGACTTTATTTTCAGTTTTCTGTTTCTCTGAAAGAACATATACTTCATAAGGGCAGGAGTTTCTATACCAAGAATTTAATTACACTTTCATTGTAAATTACACTTACATTTGCTAAATCAATAAATAAAATAAGAATCAAATAAAGTTCATTTGATGCTACAAATTTAGAAAATCTCTTGAGCTCTCCAGCTCTGTTTTTGTTTGCTTTCTCTTGACATGCCACATCCCCCACCTTTATTAAAGCCTTAGTATGTAGATGTGATATGTTGTGGAGTCTTGTGTTTTTTCAAGTGCATTTTTGAAACATACAGTACTTATGTTTCCCCCTCAAGGAATGAATTGTGAAATATTTCTAGTTCTAATTAATAATTCTCTTACTGTCATTTGTCATCATATTTACTTAGAAAATGTCAGTTTCACAGGACATTTCCAACTTCTCAGAAATTATTGTTTTCTTCATCCATTTAAAACAACAATAGTTCAAAGACTCAGAAGGCTGGAATAAGCTGGAAATCAGATTTTTTCATTATTACACAGTGTTTTGACTATAGTTTTTGTCTTAGTTACTTTTCTCTCATTGCTGGAACAAATACTCAACATCCAGAATGAAGGAAGGAGAAGTTTACTTAGCTCACAGTTACTAAGGGTTTCAGTCCATGTTTGGCTGGCTCCAAGGCTGAGTGGAACAGGGCAGAGAGCATCCAGTTCATGGTGGCAGAGCAGCAACAATGGTGATAGAGACAACGGAATAACCAGGGGAGCAGAGAACAACAGCCTGAGTCTGTCTCTCTATCTCTCTTTATATTACATTCAGGCTCTTTGCCTTAGCCTATCCACCCTAGGCCACACCCCTAATGCAGGCATACTCAGACTGATAACGCCATCAGTACTAAAACACATAATCCCAGTGGGTCATGAGTCAAGTAATCCCAGAAGTACTCAAATCTATAATCCTATCAGTACTAAAACACATAATCCCAGTGGATCACGAGTCAAGTCTCAAGCTCTAGAAGTTCCTACTCCATGATTGCATGAGGCTTCGGGGGGATAACTAGACATAAACTGTAACAGTTTTGTATTTGTTTGCAAGTGATATCATCTTTTAATGCCATACTGTATTGTTTTTGAATGTTTCTCCTTTTTAATAATGACATGAAATTATATTTTATTCTCACTTCTGTAATTTTAATAATTGCTGGGCCAGCAGGATGGCTTAGCCGTCTATGGAGCCTGCTTACGCAAGCTTAGGCAACCACAGGGACTGTGGTTTGATCTCTGGCACCACATGTTATGCCAGTCCCACCCCAAGGGCAGGCTGAGCCAGCCATAAAAAAAATAATGATAATAATTGCCATATAGCATTTTGCCCTTGATTGTTTTACATGATTTTTTTCCACTTCTACTTCGCAGAAATTTACTTTGTGTTAATGTGTCGCATTTTTTTCTATGATTTTCTCACAGCCAGAGAATTTATACAATGAACTTTAAGACAAAGTCATGTCATCATTGATCTTCTGCTCGACAATCCTTGAAGCACTAATAACTCAAAGTGGTTATAGTATCTTGTTACCAGGGAAATTACAAGTGATGACTGGGACCTTGATGTATGAGTTGGTGACCCAACACATGTAATGGATTCAGAGTCTCTAGGTGCTTGACAATTATGTTGGAGTAACCTTTTGAGGTCAAGGTATTTTGATCCTAAAATGAATTCACTTAAGTTTGTTGGTAAGTTACACATTTCAAAATAGTACTCGTTTCTGTGACGAGCTTTCCTCTATTTGAACACAGCTTTAAAATTTCTGATGAGTCTATATTTATTGAAACAAACACTACAAAATATTTTGAAATTGTTTTATACTTTAGGAGTGGAGGTGTCAGGTTAATTTTCCTAAAAAAGGAGTATAAAATGAGTGGATAGCACCTACATTTGTTTTTTTTAGGAATATTTCTATTAGTAGGTTTAAAAAGTTACAACATATTGCAAAACCATGTTTTAGTAGGAAAATAAAATATCAATAAAGTGTTAACTTTAATATATGATGAGTATTCATAATAAACATCAACATTTCAACACCAGCAAATGGGTAAACAAAAAGATTTCTTCCTGTGTTCTATGCAGCTACTGAGACACACAGTTGGCTATTATTACACTGAATATTGTTATGCTAGTATTTTCATCAGTAAGCTTGGTAAAGGTATATTACCCAATAATGCAAACCTTAAAGGAGTGCTCAGATTGAAGACTTTAGAATACGAATATAATAGTTTGCTAACAGTTATGACTACTCATTCAACTATTTGTAATGTTTACTTTAGAAGTGATGTAATTTTTCTTTACCGTAACATTTTATTTAACTTTTACCTTGAAGCAGCTATTTATCCTTTCAGTTTCTCACATGAGGAACCAAACAGTGAATTTTATGAATCTTTCTGTGACAAATACCTGTCATAGGAGCTTCATTCCTATTTTCTGTTTTTAGTCTTTCTTGAAGTTGTGGAGGGAAAATGACTGATTATGGTCAGTAGGAGATTGGCAGAGGTTATGCGTGCTACTCCTAACCCATTCCTGCATCTACCTGCTGAGTATCTGTGTTCTTTCTCTCACCCAGGCCTCCCAGTTGGTTGCAGAAGATAAGCACTGGGCTGAAAAGACAGGACTCCCATCTCCTGAATCATTCCAAGGAGAAAAGCCAGTCAATCAGCACTATCCATACTCTAATTTGAATGAGAGGCACATACATATTTTGTAATAATAATTTCTCAATATTGCAGTTTATTAAAAAGGTTAGCATATCCTGATAAATACCTCTTCTTACTTAATGTTTAAAAATGTACAGCATCTCTAAATGATAATATTTGTGATAATACAGTGTTATCACATTATTGGTTGTAATTTTTTAAAAATATATCAGTTATTTAATTAGGTTCTTAGCAAGAAATTTAGAACACTAATTTATGAGGATAAATTTCTTTTGTCAGAGAAAAAATGGATCTCAGGTAGCCCCATAATTGAGGAATACCTTTGATTTTTGTTAATGGGAGTCCATCGCTGTCTGATCCATCTTCCACTGCTCTGAAATCTGTTATTTCTCTTTTTCAGTGTCAAGGATCTCACCTTCCTGCTGTCTGAGTTTCTGCAGCTTTTCTTCTTGAGGTAGACATCAGTGTGGTGTTTAGGGATTTTCACTTTGCTGATATCAGTTTTTGTAGAGGTGCAAATGACAAATTTCTGGTGTGTTCTTTGTAGAGGAACATGATTAAGGCTAAGAGGCCCAGTTACAAGTAGCAAGCCACTGGCCAACTGCTTTGGGATGACCACTCTCTTGACTGGTGAGAATGATCACAATAGTGCTAGGAGTGATGCTAGCTCAAAATTTCCTGATGTGCTGACTGAAGGGCTTCTTGCCATGGCTCAAGAGCTTTCAGGGCACATCTTCAGTAGGGTAGTATCTAGGCATTTTTTTTTTTAAAGCTTAACCACCAAGGTACCTCCATTCTTGTCCCCACAAGCTGGTTTTGTGATGATAGCAAAAACTTTCTCCTCCTTTTTCCTCTAAACCTTTGATTTAGCAGCTGTGTACTTTCTCTTTTACTAAGCCTTTCTGGAATACACAGCAGATTGGGAGTATCTACCAATTCCTCTAACCAGGACAGGATTTTGGCTGCAGTGGGGCTGTCCCTTCTTGGACTTTTTTCAGTTCACATTACGCTTTTCACTAGTGCTATTGGCAGAAGCCTTCTGGGCTTTGGGTTTCTTCTCTTTAGTGTCTGGCTTCTCAGTTCACCTGTCATCTTGCAAGAAGAGAAAGAGCTGATTGCAGTTATTTAAATCACTTAAAAACATAGGCAGATGAATAACAGATGTAAAAATATAAAGGTTATTCTGCTTGGTGTGATGCAGGACACCTATAATTCTAAAACCTAGATACTGAGGCTCATGGAAAATCTGAGGCCATGCTGAGCTACACAGCGAGGTTAGGGCCAGCCTCTACTGCACAGCAAGACCCTGTCTTCAGAAACGAAACTAACAAAAATTGGTAAGGCTTGTTCGGATTTTATCTTTTTTTTTTTTTTTAAAAAAAGGAGGACAAGTAGGGATCAAGATAATGTTTACTTCTAGACTTATCAATATAGTCTTAAAATGCTATCTAATTATTAAAGCAAATAAATCTCATTAAAATGATCATTTTTATCTTGGCAAATTTTTTTTTGGTTGTTGTTAGTGGCACCAAGGATCAAGCTCATGACCTTGTGCTTGCCAGATATATAAGCACTTATTTCACTGAGCTAGCTCCTTGACCCACAAATTTTATCTTGTCTCCAAATAATTTACAAACTCAGCCCCTTGTTTGGAATTTTGTTATATTTTTCTAGGTTTTCTCTCTTGACATAAAATACATGACCTACATTTATTTTGTAGAACACCATAAAGTAAGACATAATTTTATGCAAAATTCACTCACGTGTTGAAAATATGACAGACGTCTTTTTTTGTGACAGATGTCTTGAGCTTTAAGTCACACAATAATGGATGTTGTAGTCAGGGCTTTCAAGGAAAATGATTTAATGCAAGGCACATAATCTACAGGAATATTTTATAGTAGTAACTCAAAGAGTTCAATGAGCAAAGGAAGTCTGTCTACACATCACAGATCCAAAGAACTGAGTTGAGGGCCTGGATCCCATAGCAATGTCCTGCATCTAGCAAAAGAGAGTTCATGAAAATGTTTCCCATGAGTGTGATTGAGGCCTGGACTCCATGACAATGTCCCATGCAAGTCTATTTCAAGAATTTGCACTGGGAAGGCCCAAAGGTCAGTGGGGAAAGCTAGAAAGTCTGTACCAGAGGGATGGAGGATCTGTGCTAGCAAGCTGAGGGATCTGCACCGGAGCCAGGAAGCAATGCTCAATGTAAGAACCAGAGTTTTCCTGAAAAATACAATAGCCATCCTCAGTGACAATGAAGTCTCCAGCTCCTCCAGTAAAAACAGGCCTGTTCATATCAGTAAAGCCAACATGACCAACTCTCCTAAGAGAACCAACAGCACCCAAGGGAATCCAACAATTTTCCAACCACACATCTTCTCTAATTTTTGTTTTGTTGGCAACAGTCCTCAGGTGGGCCTCCCATACCCAGCACCACATAGGTTCACGGTGGAATGTTACAAGTTGACTACTAGTTGTCAATCCACCACAGTGTACAAACCATACCTGAGTTCTACTCTAAAAACTTGGGGTCTAATAGGAAAATTGATTCTCAATAATTAATTAAAATATCACCTACAGATTAAAATTATGATAAGTTAATGGATGTGTGGAGGAGAGGATATTATAGGAGATATAATCTGATTTGGAGAATTGAAGACAATTTAGTAAGAAAGAGATATTTATATTGATATCAAAAATAAGTGAGAGAAAAGAAAGAGGACTTTGTTTCCTTAAGACATACAGTATATTTAAAATGTTTTTTAAAAAAAGATGGTTAAAATGGATTCTACTAATATCACAGCCTAAGCAAACAGCAAATAGTAATTGAAATTACTCTAAGTAGTGGGGGAATTGGGGGACTTTCTCTTATTAGATAATGAACAGAAAATAATTTATATAGTAATTTAAAGTTTGGAATTCAGAGAGAAGACAAGAGCAATTTTTCTTCCCCACATGAAATTGGACTTCCACTCAAATTGGTAACATGATTTGTCCATTTGGTTACCTTAACAAGGTCTTTCCATATCAAAAGATGTGAGCACCCTCAGTTTGGGGAACAGATTCCTCATGGACACCTCCTTACATTCTCTCAGCTCATCTTTAACTTAGCCATTGCTGGGGCAACAAGATTTGCACTTCTTTTAACAGAGTTCCACTCTGTGCTGCTGTGGGTTCCACCAAAGTCACTATGGAAGATGCCACAAGAAATGCACTCAGCTTTCCTGTGTCAGTGGGAGGTTCATGCCGCATGGGGATGGTGCTCCACTAATAGTAGACAAAAATGTAAGGACTGTCTTCTCATTCCTTGGGAGAAGAACGCTGAGCCATTGTTAGAAGACTGTGACCTCAAGAAATGATGGCTTTCACCATAATGACTAAGGTGGCCTTATGTCTTTTGTGACTACATCCAGAAGGGCATGGCTGTACCCATTTTGGTTGCAACTGTCAGGAAAGAGATTGCTCATTCCCTGCTGTCCACCACTATGTGGGCATAATGATTACTGGCCATCCATAAAGGAGAAAGAACTCATTATTAAGAAAATGGCCACACTGGTACCCTATAGATTTCCAGGCTCCAGAACTGCAAGAAATAAATGTTGGTGGCCAGAGAAGAGTGGCCGGTAGCAGTGGCCATGGAGATATATATTTTCCCCCTAATTTCCACTGCTACTCACCTACCTCCAAAAGGCTCCACCTACTAACAACACATCAGATTTGTACATACCTTAATTAATCTAGTGATAAGTGCAGCCCCCTTTTCACTCAGTCACCTTTCTAGAAGTTCTCAATCTAGGAAAAATGAAAAGTAAGCTCAACCAGCACCTTTCAGTTTCTGTCAACTTGAAACCCAAATATATTTTGTTAAACCATATTTCCCTTCCATGCATGAAATGTACAGTCCTGCCTAACATTATGTGATTATCATATATAAAATCAAAGGCAGATTCATCCTTTTCCCAAAGTCTATGCAATTTCAGTCATTTTCAAAAGTTGAAGTCTTTTTTGAAAGTCAAAGCAAATTATCTATGAACTTTTGTAAGTTTTAGAAACAGAAGTTACTTTATTCTAATATAAAATGACACAGGGCAATCATTCTCATTTTAAAACAGAATACAGAGGGGGATGAGTAGGACCAAAGTGAGAATTAAATTCAGCAAGGCAAATAATAAGTTCTGTAGGTCCAATTCCAACATCAGGTGCACGTTGTGACAAGAAGTGAGCTTGGAAATTCCAGTGGGCTTGGAAATTCCTGTAACTGTAATTTGTCATTCGAAGCCCACGTGTCCTTGTTGTCTGACAGGATAGAGAGCCTGTCTTTGGCCTTCTTAGCAGATGTTTCACATTCTTGACACCTCTGACACCACGGATTTCCACTGCAAACCTGATTTCATTTGTATCCTTTCACACGTCACCCTCATAGAGGCACATTGATTGTTTGGTCTCTTGGTCCTTCCTTTGAAATCTGTATGGAAGCCTCCCCCTCTACGGCTCTATAAATCTTGAGCAAATGGTAAAACTAGCCATACACAGCAGATGTCTAGGTCTACTGCCAGTTCAAGCAGTAGCCACGCCCCCTGGGCCACTTCTGCGGTGGTCTCTGAATGTTTGGCTATCTGAGAAGGACACTATAGTCCCAAGGAAATAGTCCCTGAGCAACTTTTCTGGAGCAGGATGCCTAGAGATTCACAGGGAGACATTCACATATGTGACATATCCTGGAAAAACTCGTTGCTTGATGAGAAAAGCATGATTGCAGAAACAGGTGAGCAAAAGTGTAGCTGCCTCAATGATAATACTTTCACTGTTTCACTATATCACTGTATTGGATATACAAATATAAACATTAAAAACTGAAAAACTTATACAGCAAAAATATTTTGTTTTTGTGGGAAAGAATGTTTTTGATGACCTTTCTTTTTGATGTTTACATTTTTTTGGATGAGTCTAATTGTTTCTTATGCCATAAAAATCTTTTGAGGAAACCACATGATATAAAACCATAAATTTAGAGGTATAATACTGTCATAGACAGCTAAGACCATACGAACATCAGGAGCAGTAGAAAGCGAATACTGAAGCCTCAGGATTGAAATAGAGAATTATTCAGAGCAGAAAAACTGTAAGAGAGAGTGAGCTTGTAAAGGATAACAGCTTTGATGTGATGCTCCTGCGGTGTTATTTCTTTTTTTTTAAATTATTTTTTTATTTTTTTACAATTCTAAGCTCTTTCAGTGAGAAGGGAGTGAATACGTCGAAGCTGAATGCATGCCGGTGGCAGTGTCCATGAGAGGCTGGGAAAGCTGAGATGAGGAAGGTGAACAGGGAAGAGCAGAAAGGGATTGAGTTGTAGGCGTGATCATGCTCGGATTCTCTGACAGCTGTGAAATGAACATGCGCATGTGATCGAGGATGGAAATCCTCCAGGAGTGAAGTAGCATTGTACAGACACAGTGTTAGTTACCTTGCAAGCTTTAATTTGATTTTTGGTAAATGTGATTGAATTCACTTTGCTTAATGCAATACATGATATTTTGTGATATTCATGTTTTTTTTTAGATTAAATCTTGGGAAGGAGGTTAATCATTTCTTCATTATTGACCTTGGGGCAAAAGCATGGCACTTTTCCCAACACACAGTCATGATGCTATTTCATCAACTGAAGAGTGGCGAATGCTGAGATCTAATTCTGGATCTTTCCCCAGTTGATGCTTCCCTTTATTTTACAAGATAGCAAGAGAAAGCAAAGATATTCTATCTCAAAAACATTTAATCAATAGATTTGGCACACATTACTCTCTCCATTGTTTGGGGGGGGGTTAGGGAGTGGAATAGTTTACTTTCCAAGCTGTATGTCGTAGAACTGTTGGTGTATTTGATGAAGGTTATCAATAACTGCTACATAGGGAATCAGAATGTCGAATGAGCAAGTGGCCTCCACTTCCTCCCCTTTTTGGTTAATGAAAACCCATATTTTCTGGTACTTACCCATCACGAAAGCTCATTTATTCCTTTACCTTAAGGACAAATTATAATTCTCATTGGTTTACTGTGAAGTTTGTTATACTTTATCTTCTTTTTCCCTATGTGGGTTAAATACATCAACAAAAATTACATATTATACACTATAATTTGCAGGTTTTTTCCCCCAGAAATGTATGGCCAGAAATAGGAATTTTTTAGTAAGCTCTGCAATTTGAGACAAATCTTCACTGATCTTATACTAACAACTGACAACTGATTTTTTAGAGATTAATTGCAGTATAAAATGTGAATTCCTAATATTTGGCCCTAGCCCTTCAAGGTCAATAAGGACCCAGGATATAAGAGAACCTCTGTTGCAATATCCTATAACTCAGAGGTGTCTCAAATTTTCTGGTCAAGGAGATTATGGGACCTCAGAGGAAAGGGATGAATGAACTATAGTGCATCTAAGAAGAGTCACCCAGAGAAAAACATTCTCTCAGGCTTTCACAGAAAGCAAAATGGCCAAGCAATGGCCGTGACTCGTCCCAA
>PVJA010011130.1:30000-55563 GCA_004027025.1 Myocastor coypus | reverse complement strand
TTTATTTCTTGTTTCAGAACCTTTGTTTGTTTATTCACTCATTTTATGGCTGGCTCAGCCCACCCAGAGGGCAGAGCAGGCACAGCATGTGGTGCCGGGGATCAAACCGCGGTCCCTGAAGCTGCCCAAGCTTTCCCAAGCAGGGGCTTTAGACAACTGAGCCATCCCGCCGGGCCCCACAGCCCTTTCCATTTGGAACACTGTAAATTCACCAATATTCACCTTAGCAAAATCTATGATCACCTTATGAAACCATCAGGGCAGATGGGGTCCGGAAGACAGGACGAGTGAGTCCTTGAGGATTAACTTTCTGAGAAGGAAACAAATAAAATCGATCCACTGATAATGTGTTTAATTTCTTTTTCAGCAATTAATTGTGCATCTATATTTAATGAGAATGGTATAAGTGGTCAAAATATCCATGCGGCAAATTAAGAAAACATTTTTATCTTAAATTGCATAAATGTCCAAAGAATGAGGACAGTTGTTCCTGGGCTTCGTCCTGAAAGCCCTCAGGAATGTACACCTTCATCTGTTCCTGGGCCCAGATCACAAAGGCACAACACTCTGCTCTCTGGATGCTCCTCCTCCACCCACTGTCTTGATTTTAACTGAGGCCCCCAGTTCTGTGTTCAGTGAGAACACAAAGCATTCCATGCTTACTTTGAATCATCTTAACAGAGTCCTTAAAACCTCCTTTGAAGTTTTGTCATAGCAGAGAGGAGCTGCCCTGAGGAGGGAAATAAGTTTCTATTTCCTTTCACCCCTTATAGCAGCATTGCAGCTGACCTCAGACTAAAGGATCCTAAGATTCCCAGGCTTGTGTGATCTTTCTTTCTCTTGGTCCTGTAAGCATCCACATTCCTACCCACCTCTCTACAGCAAGACTAATCCCTCATCACTACACAAAGGTCATACTTGGAATGTTTAAGATCTCTTCCAAAATTCATGGTTTAGAATCCTGAGTTAGTAGTAAGTGGGCCTTTGGAAGAGGGTCGAGCCCTCATGCCTGGATTGGTACCTATAGAAGGATACTGGAAAGCTCCAGTGAGACAAAGGGGTGACTTTGTGTAAGTAGGAAGTTCTTCCCTAAAAACTTCTCTAAGCTTGGACTTCTAGCCTCAGAACTACAAGAAATAAGTGTTTATTGTGTAAGCCATCCTGTCTATGGTATTTCTTGCAACAGGCCAGGTGTCTAAAGTATCCTAAGATGAAGTCAGCCTTGAAGTTACCCAGTGAGGTAGCCCTTATTACAAACATTATTTCATATGGCTCATTGATAGTTTATGTATTAGTGGTTTCTGCTTAACTAGATTTTAAGGAACATAATAGCTTAGGATGTTCTAGTTCTTTCATCTTGTTGTAGGCAGCCAAATTAGATAGAAATATCAGTCAGATAGGGCCAGGCCCTCCAGGACAATATGGCAAGTAACAGGACTATATAGCTTTGCAAGAGACAGGCACCTGTGGGCCAGACCTTAAAACAAAAGAATAAAGAAATGCAGCTGCCCACTCACTTAAAGTTAAGTGTCAGGGATTGATATTCTATTTTTTTTAAACTTTTGTTTGTTTATTTATTTATTTTTATGGCCGGCTCAGCCTGCCCTGAGGGCAGGGCTGGTGCAGCATGTAGTGCTGGGGATCGAACTGCGGTCCGTGGCTTACAGGCGCTTTAGACCTCTGAGCCATCCTGCTGGGCCCAGGGATTGATATTCTAAATGAGTATCATCACTCTAAGAGCCTAAAGGAGCCAGAAACTCAACCCCAACAGAAAGAACCCTTATTCTGTATTCATACCACTTGCTATGTAACTTGTTTCCCAATTTGTTCCTGATTTAATCAATTTTACCTGAACAATGATGCTTGTAATCTCATTGGTTGACCATGACTTTGTCCCACCTCATGACCACCTTTTGGGAATCTTGGGTATATATTAGAACTTAGTAGAAAAACATCTATTGAGGGAGTTGGTTAAAGACAGGACAAACAAAGAAAAAACAAAGTTTTTTTTTTTCTGAGAAAAAAAAATACCTTCATAAAGCACTTTATATTTCTGAGTGCATGGAAAGAGAAGTAGATTGTTTTTGTCAACACTGATTTTTGCCCTGCATGACCCTACAGAGTGGGGGAACTGAGAGAGTTGAGAGAAAAGGCAGAGATGCGGAGCACAAGATCTGAGGAGGTTTCCATGTGGCTTGCAATTGTTTGGAAGGAGACAATGAAGAAAAGACCCTCTTTTTGTAATGTAGATTTTAATTTTGTAGGTTACCAGTGCCAATATTGGGTATATTAAGACGCTTTTATGTTGACCTGATTAAAATTACATTTGAAGTAAAGAATGGCATGTAATATACAAAAATACTCTACCCAGGGTAATTTTGTTGTTGATTTTTTAAAAAGTGCAAACAATTATAAACAATGGTAATGGAAAATCTTCAGAAATCTACCTCAAGAGCTGTGAAGTTAGAAGTCAAAATGCAGGGCCAGCACACTGTATAGAACAATTTAATATAAGGAAGACATGCAAGAACTGTCACAGGAACCCAATTAACCTCAATGAATGTGAACACTACATGCATGAACATGCACTAAGTTTAATATCAACAAAAATGAAAAGGAGGAAAGGGAAATTTGATGAGGAGGGAGGATGGAGAGGATGAGATTAAAGAAGTGAGACAAGCTGCATTGTGTGCATTTACTCCAGGATGACTGTAAAATGCATGGACTGCAGACATGTATTAGTAAAGACAAAAATGAAAGAACATTACAAGGAGGTTCATTCATTTCAGTAGTCAGCATTAATTTCTTCCCAATACTTTCAAGACTAAAAACACTTCTCAAAATAGGTGCTCCTGTCTGGTAGAGAGAATGACACAAGATTGGCTTCTCTCAAATCCAAGTCCTTTGAGCTTTGGGGCCACTTGCTGCTTCTCCCAGCTCAAGTTGTATCACGCTGTTGTCAAAGCCATCTGAGTATCACTTCCCTCAGCAGTACATGTGGCTCACAAAGTAGATCTTTAAGCTCTTGCAGTGAGGATGCACATGTACCACCCTTTTCCCAGGAGAGAGCACCACCTTACTACAGGTTAGCCAAGGCCTAGCCCCTAGCAGGGAGCCCTTGGGATGCATTGCTGAGAAGAGCCTTCCATGAGGACCAATGCCAGCATCTTCCAGCTCATGGTTAGGTTATAACACAGGTTCAGGTCTCCCTTCTCCCATCCCTAAGATAACCCAAGAGTAGCATATGGGCTGTACTCACCTGTGAAAAGGTTAGGCTCAGCTTAGCTCTAGACCCTGAGAGTTAGAGATGCCTCCAACCCCCTTAGTTTCTCCTTTGCTCCCTCTCAGCTCTCCTGTGGGTGATTTGAGCATTTTATAGAATTTCTTTGATTTATCTATAATGTTTTAGAATATATCCCTTTATGTAGCTTTCATGCACATACATAATCTGTCAGTATACTGGTGTTATCATTTTATGAGTTCCAGAGAAGTGCAGAAACTTACCTCCCTTAACCCTTCCCTTTTGATAATGTGATTGTCTTAGTTATTTTCTCTGCACATGTAGGAAATCATATTGGACAATGCCAAACTTTTTATTTTAACCCTCAGATAAATTTTAAAAATTTGAGAAGAGAAGCAAAGTTTATGTACTTCCCCATATTTCTACTCTGCTGATTTTTCTTCCTTCCTGATGGTCCAAAATTCTTTCTATGCCATTTTCTATTTTATTTTGAGAATTTCTTAAGCCATTCTTTCTGGGTCGGTCTGCAGCCTGCTAGGGACACATTCTTAGGCTTCCTTCACCTGAGAATGCCATTGCTGAAGTATATTCTCTGGCTACAGATTTCTTACTGACAGTTCTTTCAGCACTTGAAGAATGTTCTACTACTTCCTTTGAGCTTTTGTGATTTCTTTGGAGAAATCCTGTCATGCAAATTATTTCTTTCCTGTAGGTGATGAATCATTTCTTCATCTGGCTACTCTAAAGGAGCTTCTCCTTGTCTTTGATGTAACAGTGTTGTACTTGTGAATTTTTTTGGGTTTAATTGTTTGGCATCTCTAAGATTCTTTGTTTTTTGTTGTACTTTGAATTATTTAATAAATAATTTATTTGCTAGCAGGTTTCACTATGCAGCTTAGACTCATAGTGATCTTCCTGTCTCAGCCCCCTTAGCCTGTGGCCAGCAATGGGGATCGAACCTAGGTCCTTGTGTTTGCCAGGAAGGTGTTTAGACGTGAGCTAGCTCTCTCGTCTTCTCTCAGATTATTGACTGTATTTTGACAACTTCAGAGAATTCTTTGCAGTACCCACCCCTTTGGAGGAGCCACATGACCTAAATACTTAAATTGTAGGTCCTTTGACATAAGTGCCACAGGTCTTTGAGGCAGTGACATTGATTTTCCCTCTCATGATGAATAGTTACAGTTTAGCATGGGCAATTTCTATTGTTCTATTTTCAAGTTCACTGATCCTTTCCTTTGTGCTTTCCATTCTGCTGTGGAGCCCATTCATTCACTGAGTTTTTTAAATTTTTAAATTTCAGTTACCATATGTTTTAATTCCAAAAGTTATATTTTCATCTTTTCTCTCCAGTTTCTTTCCAGATTTTCCATCCTTTTGCTAACTCTCTGTTGTCGGAGTCCTTTCCTGGTTCTCATCTAGGCCTAAGTCTAAACTTACAGTCCTAAAACCACGTTATTGAAATTCCACCAAATTAATTCCAGTCTACCACTCCCAGCACAACCCATGGCGCTAACAAATATCCTAAGGGGCCCTAAGTGCAGCCATGAAGATGGCTTTCCGGAACCAAGAGAGCAACCCAGGGTTGCACTCGGGTTTTATTCATTGGAGAAGAGGGAGTGGCTTGTGGAAGGGAATTGTGGGAAGAAGGTGAGCACTGAAGAGAATTGTAGGAAGAAGATGAGCACTGTGAGGTGGGCTAGGTAGGAGGCCTACATTCTCCTCTGCCACATAAAGAGATATGTAAAGGAAGTAATTTACATTATGCTATTGAGATAGTATCTAATATTTTGGGGGTCTGGTACTTCAGCTCTGATGTGTAATCTTTCAAGCCCCAGGAAGTCATAGCCTCTATCTCGAGGCTCAGTCCCAGCTGACACTGTGGAACATTGGCTCTTTGTCCTGCTATCAGGGAAACATGCATGCCATCTTCAGAAATTACCAACAGCACCTCAGCTAGACCAATACATACCAATTAGGCCAACTGAGAGAATGAGAAGCCCTAGCCAGCTCTGTACATTTCAATACGAAGAAATAGGGTCCGGCTCAGTCAAAATGGAGACAGTCACTCTTCTTTCAAGGAGAGCTGCTCAGGTGATCCTCCACACTCTGTAGTTTTCCTTTGATTCAAGAGTGTTTACAGTTTCTCCCTTGCTCAATGCCACTCTGGCTGTGAGGGAGAAGGGGCCTCCATCCTGCTCCTCATGGGACACCTGTTGACGTGGACTCTGGGAGGCAGTGATGGAACCCTGCCACTCCTCTGCTCCCCTTGGTTATCACGGGCTCCTTAGCCCAGCACTGCCCTGTGGCAGACATGCAAGTTCAGCTTCCTGTCTCAACCCTCTCGGAAACCATTCTGAGAATATGGGGAACCTTCTCATACTGCAGAGGCCCACTAGGCCTTTGTGTAGAAGGGGTTATGTACACAATTTTTTAGTATTAGGTTGGATGGAGTAGAGGCAGGCATTAGTCTGCTTTCTCTGTTGCTGTAATATAACTCTGGGCACCCAGAGTTTAAAGGAGATGTTTGAATTTGTTCATGCTTTCTGGGGACTTAGTCCCTGGTTGGCTCACTCTGTGGCAGAACGTTATGATGGGAGGGCATGGTGGAGCAGTGTTGCTGAGTTCATGGTAGCCAGGAAGCAGAACTGGGGTGAACAAGAGAGACAGAGGGAAGATGGATTTGACGCAGGCCCCAAGGCTGTCCCTGTGTGATCTACTTGGATAGACCCAGAGTGCGTTCTCCTGATTCCCAGAGTAGATTCCAAAGCCAGGCAAGTCAAAATTGCACCCAAATTGCATACTGAGTTTCTGTCTAAATGTTTTCCTATAAAAATGGTCAGTCCTTTTCTAGGTTCTGTGGATAATGGGAGGAGGTTTTCTTTGTTTGTTTGGCTTTGGTCTGTGCCTGTTAGCATACCCAGCTACCTGGTTTTTCTAGGGTATATGAAAAGCTATATATAGTATGCAGGAAAAAATGATTGCATGGAGAAAAAACAAAATCTAAGAACTCACCACCAAGCTATTCCTTGGTTCCTAAGGTACTTAACCTGCTTAACTCCATTTCTCTATGTCTTAGAGTCGTCTTATGTATATGTTATATATGATGTCCACAGCTTTTAGAAGCATCTATGGGGGACTAGTAAAGAGCATATTTGCTCCATATTCCTGTCAAAAACCCTTTATATCCTTAACTGTATGCACCTGTTATGTCCTTTACATTGCTTTATTCTTTCAAGGTCAGAGTATGGCATACTTCAAAATTCTGGCAGGAAGCTATGCTTGGAATAGAAGTTTCTGTGGTTTAAGGGAACTCTAGCACTGGAGCAATTGGAAATACAGCTAGTGATTTGGCCCAGTCATGTACTCTGTGATTAGAGACACCCGATTTCTAGTCCCATTTCTACCATATGTTTGCTATTAGCTTTGGTTTAACTATTTAACTTTTTCAATTATTTTCTCTACCTGCATATGAAAACTAAGAGTTACATATGTCAGATGCCTGGTACGTATTAGGTGTTGTTGTCCTGACTATAAAGTCTTCAGATATTTTATCAGTAACATGATCTCTATCAGGTGAGAAACCAGTCCAAGTTCATTTTCTAGGCTGCTACTTTAAGTAAGTCATAGTTAAATAATAATCTTTTACATGACACTATATCAATCCTACATTTTGCCTCTAAAGAACACCTGTTAAGATACAGAGTAAGAACAATGATTGCTCTCAGGACATAGGATAGAGTGATTTCAGAAGTGACTGGTGGCTTGTTGGGTCTGATGACCTCCTGATTTACTTAAATAATTTCATATTGTAAGAGGCAAATTAACAGACAGAAGAGGGATGGCTCTCTGTTACTAGGAGAAGTGGAAGGGGGCAATTTTGAGGGAGCAATTTTATTTCTGATGATAGTATAATATTTTACAGACTCCATAGTATCTTTAGCTTTTAACTACAAATCAAGTGAGAGATGAAGGTAAGAATTTGGTGCTACTTCCAGGAGGAAGGGTGAATGTGTAGATGAGAAGGGAGTTGTTTTTGACTGACTGGATTCATTGTTGAGGAAAAGATGGTCATAGAAGCCATTTGATCTCTGTGTGGCTTGAGCTAATGTGTTAGTTTAGAACTTTCATGGCAAAGCCTTATGTTAGGTCAGTTTCATTAAACAGCTGAAGACAGGAGAATTTTAAGTGAGTGCCTTATCAAAGACTATTCTCAGGGTAAAGGATATGGTTTCAGGTAAAGTCTGGTTGCTACTTGATTTTGTGAAATGCTCTGAGCATCAGTCATATCAAACTGTGTTCTTTCTTGAGACAGAGAAGAATCAATCAATCAGACCTGGACTAAGAATATCCAGGCCCTAAATTAGGAACCCTTTCTGTGCACTTTTGGGCCAAGGTGGCTCTGTGACCCAAGGTCATTTCTCTGGAGGAGATGTGGGGTTTGCAATATAGCTCCACTGATTCATCAGTGGTGCCATGGGATGGCTGTTAATCTTTCAATTCCATTGCAGTAAGAAAGGCATGCTAGCTTAGTAATAGTGTGCTTCTGGGTGTGTGTCTGAGTGGGCCATGCAGTTATGAATTGGGGTCTTATTTATAGTCACTTTCCTATTCCTTTCTGGTACCCTTCCTCTGCTCTACTTCCTCACTATCAGAAACTATGCAGATTTTTCTCCACTGTACCTTTCCACTATAATGTGCATTCCTTGGAGTGAGCTGCTCATCTATCAAATCCTCTCAAACTATGAAGTAAGTTTAACCTTTCTTCACTTCAGTTGTGAGTGTTGGGTGTTGTGTCCAGAAATGGTAGAGCTGACTAATATAGAAAGTTGGTACCAGAAACATGAGATAATTTCTGGGACTGTACCTGAGCATGTCGTGTGGAAGCCCTTAAAACGGGTTTGTGGGAGGATTTGGGAAAGATTTATATATTTGTGTTAAGAGTACCCTAGAATTTTATGAGCAGAGCTTGATGAGTGATTCTTGTCAGAGCCCAAAAGAACAGCAAGTTGATAGGAAGGCAGAGAGTGAGGGCCAGGCTCAGGAGATTTCAGCTGGGAACAAGGACTCAGTTGGCAGTCAAAGTAGAGGCCCTGTGTGTTACTCTCTGGCAGAAATCTGTCCACATTTTCCCTCTGGTGAGACAGTGCAGGAGATTGAGAGTAAGGGCAAAAGATGAATTCATCCAGCAGATGCCACTTCAAAGCAGCCTAATATTCACGATGTGATATGGCTATCGTGGCTGATGTTAGCCAGATTTATCGTGAGAATATGGGAAAAAGCAGAGCAGAAAAGTTTGGAAAATTTGTATTTTGGCTTAGAAGGAACAGCGTGTGAGGTTGGGGCCCAAAGATAACGCTGGTAAGGAGATTATTGTCATTAGAAAAAAACATAGGGGCCCCGCAGGATGGCTCAGTGGTCTAAAGCGCCTGCTTAGGAAAGCTTAGGCGGCTGCAGGGACCGCGGTTCGATCCCTGGCTCCACATGCTGTGCCAGCCCTGCCCTCAAGGGCAGGCTGAGCCCGCCATAAAAATAAATAAATAAACAAATAAAAGTTCTGAAACAAGAAAAAAAAAATAAAAGAAAAAAAAGAAAAAAACACAAACGCTTTGTACAGTGACTATAAGAAATATGTCTTGAGGGAATCTTAGAAATCAGGAAAACCTCACCAACCATTGCACCTGGGGTATAATTAACCTTTCCTTTGAGAAAATAATTCCTGGAACTCATGCTCAACAAGGCCTCCAAGGAACTTGGTTTCTTGGGATTGGTTTCAATCCTTAGCAATCCACATCCTCAGAAGCTGCTACAGCCATGTTCAGAGGGGCGCCTGACTATTATGTGATGCTGCTTTTAGCAGTATGGAAAATGTAGGAGTTGTGGAGCCAGGGAGGCTTCCACCAAGGTTTAAGAGAAAGACCTAGAAGGCCAGGCAATGAGCCACTATGAGGACAGTGCATAAAATTGTGAGAATGGACACAAAGGTGTAGTGGAAACCCTAACAGATTGGAGATTCTAGGAAGTTGTTTCGTCTGCTGAGGAAAGCTGCGGGCTGAGAATGTACCTGTATCTAAAGAAAAACTATGTGGGCTGAAAATGGCAAGGTCAAAGGAATGTGGCTGTTCAGGCCTGTTGAAACTCACATTTACCAGCATATGTCTCATATACTGGATAAGGGATGTAGGACTTAATGCTCCACCTGTTGGGTTTTAATCTTGCTTTCATCCTATTCTTTTCTATCCCCCTATTTTGGAATGAGAATATTTATCCTGTGCCATTGAACCTTAAGATTATGTAAGTTTACCACTTTTTTTTTTTTTTTTTTTTTACAGAGTTCCTAGGTAAGAGTTTTCTGTGAGTCTCATAAGTGATTTAGACTTATGAAAAATACTGGGCAACTAAGACTTTGGTGAAGGGATTTTTGCATTGCCCAGTTATAGCTGTATGACTTGCTACTGATTTAATTCGGAAAGTAAATAGTTTAACTACTTGCCAGTCCAATTACATAAATACAGGGTGACCAAAAATCTGTTAGATTTTATAAGATAACGTAATAGGAAATGTAAAATTGACAATTTTATCAGATTTATTCAATGTAATAATTACTGATTGAAATGAAATCTGAAACATCACCTAGGTGATGTTCAGAATAGTCTGTACGTAAACAATCATACTGCCCAAGTGACACTTAGGGTAGACTATGAAGTGGCTCAAGATGCATTTGCATGTGAAATTGATAAGGATAGATTGTGTTCACTCATCCTGATATGTAACATTATTGAGGAGTAAAAAACAAAAAGTGCCTACCAGATTAGTGCAACATGCTACTGGCTGTCTAAGTTGTCATGGGGGTGTGGTATTCTTGGGTGCTTTATATCATACTGTCCTGTTTTTCTCTGGTACTGTTCTCTGCTCTGCCTCTCTGATACCGTGAGCTAAGCAGCTTTGTTTTGCTATGCCCTTGCAGTGATGTTCCTGCCTTGAATGTAGTTGACCATGGACTGAATCCTAATGACAGTGAATCAAATTAAATTACTTTAAAAAAAAATTGTAAGTGTTGGTTATTGTACCCACTAATGGGAAATTGACAAATACACACATGAGAACTCTATTGGCTTGGTAGCAGTAGGTTTCACTTGTACACCCTCATTTGTTGAGTGACCTTGAGCAAGTGTTTCAGTTTCTCTGCTTTACACATGAATAAAATGTGCAGGATTTATAGACTCTTGAAGGCCAGCTTGGTTCAGTTGAGTTGATTGAAAACATTGCATCATAGCAAGACCAGTGCTTCTTGGCCTCTGGACCATAGAGATCTTTACGAATAATAAAGAAGGCAATCACAAGGTTACTGCCACATAGCCTGCATTCCAGGCCAGCATCTTTTGAGGTTTGGAAGTAAAGAGGCTTTCTTCCCTCAAGGCCTGGGGACTTGCTTGGGCCAAGAGGTTAAGGGCTGAATAGCTTGGTGTTCCAAGGGCACAATACAATTGTTCATGTCAAAGCTGAGCCTGGAGAGCAGGACCTGGGAGGAAGTAAGGCTTGTTGTTCTTCATCTAAGTGGTGATAATGGTAACTTGCTTGGGTTAGAGCCTTGATTAACTGTGCTCAGGCATGAACTTCAGTTTCTTGTGTTTTATCAACTGGGTTTTTTTTGGTCTTTATTCATCAATATAATAAGAGACTCAATGCTTTTCTAATTTAATTATATTGATAGAAGTATTTTGAGTAATTCTTTGGGTTATTGCTGCAGCTTGTGTCCTATCAGGAGAACAGGCAGATATTTTCATATTTTCTCATGTGCAGAGCCTAGCTGGCTCAAAGGAACAGTGGGAACAGGTGAAGGTAAGCTGATTCAGCAAAGCCAGTTTTGGGGCTCACCAAAGACAGGTTTCTTCTAGAGTACAGGTAGCTTTCATAAGAGTAATTCATTGTTACCCTCTACAAATGGTTCATACTTTGCTCAATTACTTTTGCTAAATATTGCAATAGAAACCTTTTTTCATTTGGCATAGATTTATTTCTAGCTCTTGAAAATTGTTGAGTGTTTCAGGAAACTACAGGTCAATGCGTAGCAAGAGTCTTCTAGAGAGATTTCTACTCTCTGCCAAGGCTTTGGCTTACAAAACTGTTACCATCCTCAGATTTCAGGTGCCTTCTCAGGCCAGAAATGCTACATTGCGGAGTTGAATCTCATTCTAAACTGACTGTCTTCCAAATAGATAGTGGAAGACATTTTCAGGAGGCTTTTCGTTTGGGCATGGTTACCTTTCTCAGCTTTTACCCAGACCCAAGCATTTATTTACTGAACTTGATTGTTTCCAAGAAGTTTTTAAAGCATGATTGACTTATTAATAAACTAAGTTCTTATGGAACAAAGAAGAAACTAATAACTTTAAGTAACTCCTTAAGATTTAGTAGAAATTTGACTTTTGGAATAATTTCTTTCATGAAAGCAAAAAGTTCTTTACTGCTGTATTACGTATTTTAGTCTACAGATAGTGGCTGGAATTCTCAGGATGTAGCTTTCTTTCTTGGCTAAGATGTCACCCAGACAGATAACACCCATTCGCTACTAATGATGATTGATGTTAGTCAAAAAAGTTTTGTCAAGAGGGCACTTGGAAAGTGAGCTGTAAAAAGCTATTCTTATCATCGGAAAGCATTTGTTATCCCTCATCCTTTGATACAGCAACACATTGCAGATCTTTGCATAATGAGAGGCAGGTTTCAAGAGTTACTATTGCAGCCAACTCATACCTGCCAAACTATAAAGACAAACTATACTGAGGATTAAAGGATGCAATCCCTTTGTGCTTCGTTGTAGCGGAACTGAAAGGCTCATAATGACAGATGGAGCCATTAGGAGGCATGAAAGATAAAGAAGCAGCCGGGCTGAGAGTGTTCTGTGCTAGAAAGGGTTGATGCCCTTTGAACATTTAGGTTCAAATAATGTGCCATCCTTTATCTCCAAAGACAACACTACTGACCTACTGTCAGTACAGTGAGTGCTGTGGGTTGTTTGCCAGAAGAGGGAATAGATTTTGTTCAAATCTGTCTCATTCTTGCTAGAGATCTCTTTTGGGACCAGTGAAACGCATGCATGAGCATGAAGCCTAGTGCTGGGGAAGCTGGCTTCTAATGGCTAACACTTGGGAGTGCTTGCTATATTTCAGGTCCTTTTCTTAATATTTAATACTGTCTGGGTGTAGTCTAGTTAGTCATTTAGAACAGAAACCCTGGAATCAAAGAAGTGTTTATTTCTGATTCTCCCAGATGACTGCTGTGCTAGTTTGGGCCAAGTCTCTTAGTACAATTAGAGCAGATAAAAAAGTGTGGGAGTTCCCTAGCATTATTAGCATTTTGTTTATTATTTTATGTTGATTCCCAGAGCAGAGTGAAGCTAAGTGCTTATAGATGTGAAGGGAAGAAGTATGAGGGTGTTAACTGCAGTAACATGGCAAATTTATGGGCACCACTCATCAGAAATTCTAGTTACTGAGAGGAATGACACAGTATGTTGGACCCAGGAACAGGCATTTTATGCTATTTTAAAATTTATTTATTTATTTATTTGTTTGTTTGTTTGTTTGTTTAGTATAAGGTCTCACTACGCAGTTCAGACTCATACTGATTCTCCTGTCTTAGCCTTCCCAGCACAGGGATTACAGGTGTGTGCCACTATGCTGGTTTTCCATGGCCAGCTCAGCTCAGTGTCAGCATGATATGCAGTACCAAGAATTGAATCCCAGTCCTTGTGCTTGCCAGGCGGATGCTTAGACTGCCAAACTACCCCTCCACCTGGGACAGGCATTTTAAACAAAGGCTTAGCTGGATGCTTGCTCCATCTTGCGGGGTAATCAACGTAGGTCCTAGAAGGAGTGTGGGGACTGAAGGAATAAGGGATAAGAGACATGAGAAATGGAGACAAGACAGGATTCTGATCAAGTCTCGTTTATTCAAAAGGGTGCTCGGGTATATATACAGGGCGCGGGAATGAGGTAATTTCCACCTGCGACATCGGCAGGCATCCAAGGCAATGGTGGCGACCCAGAAACACATCAGCGGGTATCCAAGGCAATGAGGGGGGGCGGGATTTAGACATGTGATTTACGGGAAACTAGCAGTGGGTGGGAAAACAGAAACCTAACTAGACGCTATCGTGAGATAAGGCTGTGCGAGATGATGATGTCATTACAAAAATGGATGCCAGCAGTTTTGGGCTCCCACAATGCTAAGGTATATGACTGTAATCTTAGCACTTTGGGAAGCTGAAACAGATACATCACAAGGTGGAGCCCAGTTTGGGCCACTTAGTGAAAACCTGTCTCAAAATAAAAAATAAAAAAATAAAAGGACTAGAGTTGTAGCTCAGTGTGAAAGTTCTGCATTACCTGTTTTTAGTTCCAAGTTCTGCAAAAATCCAAGGGCTTCAGATGAAATGAGCGAGTAGACTGTAGATCCCATATTTATAAGCCTATTGTGGGGACATAGATCTGGAGGTGGCCTGTCCAACCCTGGCCCATCCCAGCATGGCTGATTGCCTACAGCTGGTATGCACAAAGCTTTAGAATGTGTCAGATTCCAGAGCTGTTTTCTAATTGATTTGTGCATTGAGCCACACTGAGCAACAGGGGAGAACACAGAGACTCCAAAGATGCTCTCTTAATCCTTAAGAGAATATAAAACAGCAAAAGAAATTTAATCACCGAAAGAAACTGCTGAATTTCATAGTTTTAGTACTAGTCAATTCAGAAAGTGTGATGAAGTAAACCTTAGAAAACAGGACAAAATTCTAGAGTTGGAGAAATTTTAGAGACCCCGGATTCATCCCGGTTTTAAAGATGCTGAGCCTCAGTGCCTAAAAAGTGGAAGGACCTACTTAAAAGTTTCACAATAAGTTGAGCACAAAGAATACTGACATTGAACAGGGTGTCCACCTTTGGACAAGGGTTGCAAACCTGAATCTTTTGAGAAGTTCTGCATTACCTAAGTTCAAAATGACAGTGAAAAGGAAGGAAGAATCTCACATGTGCTGTGGGTGCATGAATTCTTTTCTCCTTGGTTGATTTTTTCCTACCATGTCTAGCCAGGCACTGCAGCTCATTCTTTAGAGCCCTTTGCAAACTACCTTTTCTGGTATAGTTCTCTTCCTGTCTCTCACACTTACTTGCAGTACAGTGCATTACTTCTATATGCTACTATAGCATCTAGTGTCACTTACTGAACATAATTGAATTTTTTTGTTACTTCTTTTTTTCCCAGGATGCAGTTTGATGATACAAGAAGAGCCACCCTCCTATTTTTCAGACCAAGAGACATTATTGGTCATTTATTTATTCACTTATAAATATAAATGGAGCACTCCCTTTATTTGCTTGACACATTTAGAAAATATAGACCAGAACAAAATGTGATTATGGTGCATGGGAAAAAGAAAACAAGATAACTTCATGTATGGATATAGACTGTGAAGAAATGAAAACAAGGATGGTAATAATATTGTTTGGTATCAGTAATCTCCAAGAGATCAAAAGTGTCTCATTTGAAGACTCAGATGCTGAGACATGGGCTCTATGTGCATACGTAAAAGAATAGTCTATATATAAAGAGGGTATGTGCAAATGCAGTCAAGTGTGAATGAACAGAAGGAGTCCGGTGTGGTTAAGGTGGAGGGAGCAGAAGAAGATGGTAAGACAGGCAGGCTCACATCTCCAAGAGGCCAAGGAGGAGTTTAGATTATAATCTGGGGTTAATGGGAAAGTGTTAGATATGCTTAATAGGGAAACACACACTGTAACTCATGGCGTTCACAGGTCTCTTTTATGTATTTACTGAAGTTGGTCTTGTCTCAGCTTAATGCTGTGCTACAGACAACTTTTATTTGTAAGTCAGTTTGATTTTTTTTTTTTTTTTTTTTTTAGAAAAAACTTTAATGGATTTTAGCTATATTCTTTCTATTGTGGAAATGGATTGGCTGATAGCTCTGCTTACCTCAACTCACTTTAAGTGTTTTTATAGTTCTAGAAAATTCAGTTAGTATTTAGCTTGGAGGTAACAGGGTGGGACCTTTCTAAATCACTGAAGTTACATCTATGTTTTTCACTATTGTTTAAGCAGCAGATAGGAAGTCTTGCTAGCCATCTGCCTCTGCCATGATAACTGACTGGACACTAAGAGACCATTCCAGTGCTCACGTGCAGAAATGCTAGATATCATAGAACAAAACAACCTTTTAAAACATTAAAAAAAATTTAAATGGAATAAGAAATAGTTAAAAAAAACTTCAGAAATAGTACAGAATAGCACTGAAGAAAGTAATGAGGATTTGGTAATGGTTATGTTGCATAATGTTGTCTTCAAAATAGCTGTATAGATTACCAGATATATGCATGCAAAATTGATAAAAATAAGTTATAAGAAATTAGAAAAGAGAAGAGAAAATTTAAGCATAACTTCTCCTTTCAATAGACCAACAGAAATCAGCAGTGCAGTTATGCAAATGAGATATATCTTTCCTTTTTTTCATCTTTTCATCAGCTCTGTTGTCCCTTCCCTTTGAATAGACTCTTTCCCTTTCACAGAATCTATTGTACCTTTCAGATTTTACTCTTTCAGGCACTTACAATAGCCAGACAATAAGATGTTTGGGCGTGCAGGTCTGATTTATTTCACTTATGCTTATGCCATTATAGCCTCTAGTTGCATTTATTAACTATAAAAGCCTCAGGTTTATCTTTTTTATGTCTGAGTAGTATTCCGTTGTATAAAAATAACACATCTTTTTTTATCCATTTCTCAGTTGATAGGCATTTGAGTTGTTTCCACAACAATTCAGCTATGACAAATTGTGCTGCTATAAACATGGGTACACATATGTCACTATGGTATGCTGTTTTCAATTATCCTGGAAAAGAAGGAGGAGCATAGCTGGATTTAATCATGCTTCCAATCCTGTTTTTTGAGGAATCTTCGAAATGATTTCCAGTTGTACCAGTGTACAATCACACCAACAGTGAAAAAGGGTTCCTTTTCCTGTCCAGCTTTTCCAGCATATTTTATTGATTGACTTCTTGATAGCTATTGTTTGTGGGGTGTAATGGAATCTCAGTTTTAATTTGCATTTCTTCAATTACCAATGAGGTTAAACATTTATTCATATGTTTATTTGCCATTTGTATTTCTTCATCTGAGAGGTATATATTTATCTTAGATGCCCAGTTTTGGATTGAATTTTAGATGCCTGACTATTTTTTAATGTGTTTGGGACAGGGCCCACTATGCAGCTTGGACTTGTAGCAATCCTGCTGTTTTTAGCCACCCCAGTGCTGAGATTACAGGCATGTACCACCATGCCTGGTCTTCGTGGCCAGCTCAGTGCACATGGAAGTGAGACTCACATGGCATGTGGTTGCTGGGGATTGAGAGGGCCTGATTCTTAAAAATTCTTTATGTGTTCTTTTTTTATTTTTTAGAGAGAGTACAAAGTAGTATGAATATATGAATTTCATATATACAAGTTTCACAGTATTTGTTGTAATGCATGGTTTTGTCTTCCAACTAGTTGTTCATATTACCAGATATATGCATGCAAAATTAGAAGAAGAAGAATGAAGAAAAGTATATAAGAAATTAAGAAGAGAAGAAGTACAAATAATTGAAAAAAATGAGGGGCCCGGCGGGATGGCTCAGTGGTATAAAGCACCTGCTTGGGAGGGCATGGGTGGCTTCAGGGACCGCGGTTCGATCCCCAGCACCACATGCTGCACCAGCCCTGCCCTCGTTGGGTGGGGGGTCTGGGCTGGCCATAAAAATGAGTGAATAAACAAATAAAGGTTCTGAAACAAGAAAAAAATAAATAAAATAAAATAAATTCTAAAAAAATGAGATAGAACAAATAAAGCTTTAAATGCTACTTTCCATAGACCAGCAGAAATCCACAGTAAAATTGTCCAAACCATCTTGTTTACATATATAGATTAATCTCTTTCTGCATCCCCTCTCCCGTTCTTCTACTAAACTGAGTAATTCCTTCCTTCTGAATAGGTTCATTCTCTTTTCCCGAAACTGATTGTATGCTTCAGATTTTATTTTCTTTTTCAGGTTCTCAGAAGGCAACAATACAGTATTGGCACATGCAGGTCTGATTCATTTCAGTTAAGAGAATAGTCTCAAATTGCTTCCATTTAACAATAAAGACTTCAAACTTTTCCTGTTTCATAGCTGAATAATACTCCATTGTATAGAAATACCACATATTCTTTGTCGATTCCTCAGTTGATGGGCATTTGATTTGTTTCCAAGATTTAGCTATGATAACTTGCACTTACATAAACATAGGTGCACATATATTGCTGTGGTATGATGCTTTCAGTTCTTTTTGAAAAATACCCAGGAGAGTAGCAGCTGTGTTAAATGGGTCCCAGAGTGCCTTTTTCTCCTTTGTTTTGACATTTTTAAAGCTCTAAATATTCACCCAGGTCAGCAGCAACAGGAGGAATGCAAGGCACCGGTCATCAGTGCTCCTGGGAGAGTGGGTGGGGGCATGTAGGCTTACCAAAGCTCCCTCTGTCCAGGGTTCAGCATGGCTTCCCTGATGTGGTGAGGGTGGGGTAAGTTGCAACCCAGGAAGTCTCCAATGATGATGAGTGGTGGGCTGAAGCTCTGCAACATTCTCATCATGGTGCAGGAGCATAGTAGGGCTCACCAAGGCCCCCACAATGATGCAGTCATGGGCTGCAGCTCATCAAGGCCCCTGTGATGGTGGAAGGTGCAGGCAGAGTGCACCAGGACCCTGTAACTGTCCCTGGTTCAGCCTGCCTTCTGTGCTGGTGGGCGGGGCAGGTTGCAGCTCAGCAAAACTCCTGCAATGGCATGGGTGGGTACAGGGCAGTGCTGACCAGGTCCTCTAAAACAAACTTTGAAATGGACAGCTAAGTTGTAAAATAGAACATAAATCTGACACAGGTAAAAATTAAGAGAGTGTACCCCTGCATAATGAACAAGCAGTTAAGCTTGTTGCTCTGTAGCTGTCTTCAGGTCACAGGAACATAGAGCTTGGGTTTTTTTATACCATGTAGTAAGTGGTAGTCATTGTGGAATGGGAGATACTACATAGCAGAAAGTCTTTGATACTATGGTGAAAAAATGAGCTACAAAAATCCATCTAGATAAGAAAGATCCATGCAAAGTTGTCTGCTCCAACTTTGGCTGAGTATATAAGTGCTAAAAAGTCTCTTCTGAGCACTCTGGCCTCAGAAAGGTTTGGGGCTTAAATTTGCCTAATCTTTATATGGTATAAGGTATATGGTATACCTTATACCATCTGTATGGTAATCTTCAAGTGGTTGAATTAAGATGATTCCAGTGTATCTCTTAATGTCTGGATGTCAGAATAGATTGCTTCATGGAGGTGCAAAACCGCAGGGTGGGGCTCCTTAGGATGTCCAGAGATCAAATTCAGCCATGCATAAATTCACAATGACAAGTCACTGATTACCCAGAGTAAATAAGCCACCACTGGAAATGAGAAATGATAGGCCTAGACTTTCCAATAACTTTAATATAAGAATTGTCAGAGTCAGTGTGCATTCTAAGCTCCTGCATATTTACTGAAAGAAAAGAAAGAAGTGAAAATATGAAACAGGGATGAAGGGCAATTAAGTATGACTAAGCAGGGGCTGGGGGAGATAGCTCAGCAGTCCGGGAGCCTATGTGGCAAGCACAAGGACCCAGGTTTGACCCCTAGTACCACATGCCATTCCTGCCCCAGCATGCCATGCGCAATGTGCAGGTCACTGAAACCTGGTGTGGTGGCACACACCTATAATCTAAGAACTGGGGAGACAGAGACAGGCTCACCGCAAGTCTGAGCTGCGTAGTGAAATCCTGTACAAATAAAACAAAACAAAACAAGAAAAAGAAAATGAAACAAAAAAAGCAATATAGTTAGAAATGAGTAGGCAGCATTTGAAAAAAAATCAAAGTGAAATTCTATAGATAGAAATATGTTTGAAATTAAAAACGCAAAAAAGGAAGATTTTAATTTCCAAATATATTTTGAAAATCCCTGAGTAATGATGTTGACTGTATAATATTATTTAAAAAGTATATGCTCAGAAAAGTACAAAAACTGCAAGAATACTATAACTAACTTCTACAGATTAATCCATCATGGTACTAGTATCTAGACCAACAAGTAGAACGGTTTTAGCATTTTAGACACCCTACACATGTTCCCTTCCAGATAATCTCATCACAGAGCCAGCCACTGTTTTGCATAGTAATATGATGACAGTTTGTCTTTTTAAAAAAATAAATGGAGGGCCTGGCAGGATGGCTCAGTGGTCTAAAGCGCCTGCTTAGGAAAGCTTGGGCAGCTGCAGGGACAGCGGTTTGATCCCCGGCACCACATGCTGAGCCGGCCATAAAAATAAATAACAAAACAAACAGGGCCCAGCGGGATGGCTCAGTGGTCTAAAGCGCCTGCTTGGGGGGCGGCTGCAGGGACCAGGGTTCGATCCCCGGCACCACATGCTGTACCAGCCCTGCCATCGGGGCAGGCTGAACTGGCCATGAAAATAAATAAATGAACAAGAGTTCTGAAACAAGAAAAAAAAAATTAATAAAAATAAAATAAAATACTAAAAACAAACAAACAAACAAAAGTTCTGAAACCAGAGGAAAAAAAAAATAGATGGATCTCTCTCTCTCTATATATATACACTTCTTGTGCAGATTTGTCTCATGTGAAGTAGTATTTTTCTTCTTTTTTTTAAAATAATTTTTTATTTTATTTATTTTTTTCTTGTTTCAGAACTTTTTGTTTGTTTATTTATTTATTTTTATGGCTGGCTCAGCCTGCCCTGAGGGCAGGGCTGGCGCAGCATGTAGTGCTGGGGATCGAACCGCGGTCCCTGCAGCTGCCTGCAGGCGCTTTAGACCACTGAGCCATCCTGCCGGGCCCAGTGCTTTTCTTCTTATTCAAGGCAGTTTTCCATTTATTTTCCTCTTACAGTAGTGTTCCATTCCATGCATGATTTATTCTATTCTATGACTTTTGGGTATTTGCATAATTTACAGTTTGGGGTTAATAATTATCTACCTCCTTTAGATTTATACTGAGGAATAGGATCTCTGGCTACAGAATATGCAACTGTTTGGCCTAAGCAGAAATTCCCTAAGAGCTTTCAACATTCTTCTAGCCCAAGTAAAATCTTGTGCGAAAATTCAATGAACAAAATCATATTCAAAATGTGAAAGCTAACACACAAAATCTAATGGAATGAATGGAATAATGAAAAATTTGACCCAGTGAAGAATGAATCAGTAATTTGGGAGGTAAATATGAGAATATGCCCAGAACACAGCACAAAAAGACAAAAGGATCAAAACAGAGTTTTGTTAAGAAATAGAAAGGTTAAAAGTAGAACACTCAGTTTATATCTAATTGAAGAAGACAGTGAAATTGAGTCAGAAAAAGCTTGTAATTAACTGACTCAACATTATCCAATAGAAATCTAATGTTAGGCACACATAATTTTTAAAATTTCCAGATATATATTAAATTTAAAGAAACATATATAAAAATAATTTGACATATTAGAATGCTACTTGAATATTTTAGGTTTGTTTTACATATTAGGTCATCACATTTTGGTGAGCAATTTTACATGTCAAAGGTATCTCAAGTTACTCTTTTTGGCCTCAATACAGATCCTAGCTCTGATTCTCTAGGTTCCAAAAAGAGCTCAACAACGACGAGGTTCATCCTCTACCACCATCAGAAGCCAGGCCACTGTAAGAGGGACTCCCTTAAGAGGCTCACAAGCCATGCCCTGACTGCCAAGGCAGCTGCTAAAAGGGAGACTGCACTCTGAGGCGTAGGCCACAGAGCTCAGACTCAGCTTCCCATGTGGTCCAGTAGGACTAAAGGGCACTGGGCCTGTCTCTTCCTCTGGCCAGACTGTTGTCTCTACCTGCCATTTCCATGGAGGAGCCCTGAGTAATCGTGAGTAGAGAAAAACCCAGCCCATTGCTAGACAGTGGCACAGGTCTCTTTGTTCTTCTCCAACCCTGAGTTTCCTTCCAGTTATTATACTTCAATAAAAACAGACTTTAAAAGACATCTTGCTTTAGCTATAACTAAGATACTGCACTATACTCCAGCTGCTAACTAATCAAAATTATGCTGACTGGTTTTTGTAAACGTTATATATTGTTCATGTACAAGACTCAAAAATGTATTTCTATAGTTAGAACAGATCCTCAAAGACAGATAAAAATCCTGTCAGTGTAAAAAGTTCTAAAGATACTGGCTACACAGTGTCCAATGGCTTTGAGCCTATAGATAGAATCAGGTCTTATATTTGAGGCATAAAACTCAGCCACAAGGTTAAAAAATAAAAGAACCCTCAACAGTGTCCCTTGCTTGCAAATGGGGACCATATCTAAAACACTAAATGTGACATTGGTTTAACCTAAATGCTGTATATTGATAAATATATTAAGTTAGCCTGGTTGATTTCTGAGTCAACTCATGTACTTCATGTTAACAGTTAATACAAGTGTGATCTTATAGATTAGATTTCTCAAAAGTAAGATTTCCTAATGTTTTATAATACATTATGTGTGTGCTATTTGGTAAAGATTATTAAACATTTTTAAAGATGCTATGATTCTAGTCAATATTTATGAGTGTTTTTCAATTAAAAAACAAAAGTGTTTATACAAAAAGTTTTTTTTTTTTTTTTTTTTTTTTTTTGTCTTTTTGAGGCAGGGTCTCACTATGCAGTTCAGGCTGGCCTTGAGCTCACTTTTATAGCCCAGGCTGGTCTTGAACTCACACCGATCCTCCTGCCTCAGCCTCCAGAGTGCTGGGATTACAGGTGTGTGCCACCACACCCAGCTTACAAAAAGTTTTATACAAGTAAAAACGACTTGTTGATGTCACTGTTCTCTTACAAGGTGTAACTAAAAACTATACTGGACTATACTTAGACTACTTAAAAGCATAAGGTATTAATCTGATTTTCATAAGTTCTCAAAATTTAAAGATAATTATAAGTTAGAGAGACTAATACCAAACTGTCAGACTCCATAAATAAAGGAGTCCAAATGCCATTGTGTTAGCTCAAATGCTCATGCTTTGATTATATATGTGCTAATCTCTCAAATTTGTGTCCTAAAAGATACCAAAACCCAGGTAATCATATAGGTAAAACCTATAGTAAATAGGCCTGGTTAATCTTATTATTTGGCCCATGTATACTTAATTGTTTGTTTAGCTTTGTCTCTTCCAGACTCAAAGCTATATGTCTCCCCAAGATAAAAGTGCGTGGTGTCTACCGAGGGCCTTTAGATAGACCCTCTGAAGACTATCTCTGACTGCCAATTACAACTAAGACTCCTTTCAGCCTGAAGAAGCCAGAGTGGTCATCACCCACAATCCCCTCACGGCAGTTCAGGTTACTTCTTCAGAGAGGGGAATGCTGTAGGCAGCCAAATTAGATAGAAATATTATAGGCAGTCAGGTACGGCCAGGCCCTTGAGGGCAATATGGAAAGCGACTTGACTATACAACTTGGCAAGAGACAGGCACCCTACCTGTGGGCCAGACCTTGAAACAAAAGAGTAAAAAAAATGCAGCCACCCACTCACTTAAAGTATCAGGGATTGATATTCTAAATGAGTATCATCTCCTTAAAAGAGCCTAAAGGAGCCAGAAACTCAACCCCAACAAAAAGAACCCTTATTCCATATTCATGCCCGCCTGCTATGTGACTTGCTTCCCAATTTGCTCCCGATTTAATTAATTTTACCTGAACAGTGATGCTTGTAATCTCATTGGTCAACCACGGCTTTGTCCCACCTCACGACCCACTAAGCAAGTTCCCCTAGTTTCACCTTAGGTCTGCCTTATCACATGTTTTGCCTTATAAAATCCCTAAACAAAGACAATTTCAGGGGCAACCTACTCGGGACCCCCTTCTATTCCCCTCTTGGACAGAAGCTTTCTTTCCTAATAAATTTTCTATTCTAAAAAAAAAAAAAAAAAAAGGTATCTCAAGTTAGACCTGTTGCAAGAGCTCAGTAGCCACATGGAGTACTCAGTGTACGTGTAATCAATGAAACATAGAGAGGCTGACTCAAGGCCACTAGATGTCAGGAGAAGTTGGAGTAGCGGGTGTCATGAGCGTGGGAGGAAAGTGTGTTACCACAGCACACAATGGCAGCATTGCCTTTCAGTTTTTACACTTTCATATCCCTGTCTGTACTTACTATATCCTTTGACACTCTGTGAGCAGCAAAATTGCAGGTATTGAGTCATTCAGAGTAGTAGGAAATAATAGCTCAGGATAAAAAGAAAAATATATCATAACTATTCAACTTACAGAGGGAATTTAGAAACTAAAATTTAATTAATCCCATGTAAACTTGACCAAAAGCCTAAAATGAGCATGTCTGACATTTACATCAAAGGTCAGAGAGTGTATTAACAGAAGCAGGTGGGTTGGACATGGTTTTCAGTTTTTTGGCTGTAGTGGCATGAAAACTTGATGAATACAAGTAGGTCATTAGTTTGTGTTTTATGTCTCAGTCAAAAGACAGTGGCATGTCCTAGTGTGCTCATACTACACAAAAGCTGTATTATCAGGCTCTGGATCAAATATAATATAAATCTGACCCAAATAACGTCAAGCTTCCTGGAAAATTCTATGTGTGGGTAAAATGCATGACTGTAGAGAGTTAGTATGCTTTTGCAATGGCTTTGAAAGCTGTGAAGAATCATCCTAGAATCTCTAGCCACTGCTGTTTGAAAAAAAAGTACGATAGTTGAAAATTTATATGTGATCTTGAAAACACCTCTAAAATGCTGCATTTATTTGCCTAGTGGTGACACTTTATATACTGGCTCTCCCAGGCCAAAAATAGGGTTATGGCTATTATGCAAGGGAAACGATTATGTAAGCTTCTGATTTTCATGATGAAAAAATTTCTTTTTCTCATTTATGGAATCAACTCAGCTAAATAAATGTTACGTTATGTTTGATTATGGGATTAATGATGAAATGATTATATTAAACCAATGATCTCAAATACTGGGGTGTAGTGTTCTCCTAGTCCAGTCCTGTTGGTATAACAAAAGGCCTTTGAGTGAGTAATCTATAAGAATGGAAACTTGTTTCCCAGAGTTCTGCAAATTGGGATTCCCAAAGTTGAGGCACCAGCACATTTGCTTTCTGTTAAGAACTCCTTCTGTTCATAGACTGCATTTTTTCTGCAGATACACATGATAGCAGGGGCTGCAAATGGGTAAACTCGATATCCCAAGCTTTGAAAAGGATACTAATCCCTTTCAGCAGTGTTACTTCTTAATATCATCTTATTGAAAGCCAAGTTCCAACATGAATTTTGGAGGGACACCTGGGCTGTAGCCAGCATTTTAGAAGGCTTATCATCCCAAGTCTAGTACACTCTTTACGTTAGCTTTCAGAAGTTACTGAAACAGTCTTAGTCTAATACAGTGTCTATACTAAGCTGATCATCTTTTAAAATGTATGAAACTATACCTATCAAGTATTGGCCCTTTTATTTGTGTCCATTACCTGTGAAACTGAAAAGAACTTTTGACAGCCAGTATCAGTGTTCACCTGATGTCTAGTGTCTAGGGATACAGCTTATTGATAGTGTGGATACAGTTTACTGATGATGTGATAATTAGTACAGCTTTACTGATAATGTGGAAAGAGTACTAGGGTAGGAGTTCAAGTGTCTAATTGTGTGATTAAGTAAAGTTACTGATCATTTTACATTTGATACATTTTTATATTTTATGTATATATTATTTAGGACTAGCAGAAATATTAGAGGTTATTTATCTCTACCTTAAGTCAAATCACTAGAACTCACTAAACCATCTGTGGCAAATAATCACTCAGTTTTAGATTGAATGGGCCAGAGTTTACTCTCTCACACCATTCCTATTGTTTAATATTTCTCAAAGTGAGAACATTTTCCTTTATATTGGAATGTTCTGATTTTCACTAAGCCAAAATCCTTACAGCCTGTGTTCACCTCAGGACTGTATGTGTACAGATGTGGAAGGGCATGAACAGGTCCTAGTCTATATTTTAGTGCCCAGATCCTTGCTTTTTAGCATTATGGTTTTGATGGAGTTAGCATTATGTCCCTCAAAGAGCTCATGCATTCATGGGCAAGGCTTTTGGGAGGTGATTTAATATTCTCTCTCTCTCTCTCTCTCTCTCTCTCTCTCTCTGTGATATAGCTGACTTGCTGTGAGGAGGTAGTTTCTGGTTGGACAG
>PVJA010011130.1:0-25000 GCA_004027025.1 Myocastor coypus | reverse complement strand
GTGGGAATTCAAGAACTTGGACCACGCTTTACCTTAAAATTAAGATCTTTTCAGAAAGGAACCTTTGGTTCTAAATATGGAGAGTATGAATAGGTCCATAAGCCCTGTGAAATGGATACAAGTTGAAGAAAATTCCATCTATAAAGTACTATACAAATAAATACTGGATTTTGCTGAAAAAATAGGAAAGACATTAATATGCTGAATTGCGAAAAGCTCAAGTCAACAGCCCCTGATAATGCCAGATGAGCTGATAATCCACTACTGTTATGGCCTATTGGACTAAATATACAGCTACTATCTCTTTGTGCAATGAAAAGAGAGATCTGTACTAATGAGGCTTAGACAAGAAGTCATGTCTGAATCTTGTACTCTGAACAACTATGATGAAGACAACATTATGCAATGTACTAACTACTGTAAAAAAAGTAACCCCAATTTACTTAGCAAAATCTTAGTAGCTTTGAGAAACTGATAGCTATGGAAATGGACATAGGACTGTAGATTCATTCATTTAGAATTCAAAATGAGGACCCTGGCTCCCTGCTGAGTCAGTTAGTTAACCTCCTAAACTCCTCAAGTTGACACAATCTGTCACCCATTACAGGTGTGGACAGAACTACAGGGCTCAGGTGGCTAACCACGATATTAGCCAGTGAGCGGACCCTACCCCTGTTGGTTTCTCTCCCCACACTGCCGGACACCCGAGGCGAAGTGGCTCACTGTGGTGATCTCAGCAAAACACTGTGGAGGACTGCAGAGCAGCAACAGAAATCACACCTCCCAAGCCAGACACCTCCTGACAGCCCTGGGGAGAGTGCTGAACCTCTTATCTGACTCCTGAGGAGATAGTGTGCAAAAAGGCCAAAATTGAGGACTGTGACTAATTGGTTTTGTGCTTGTTGGAAGTGACATCTGAAAGTACCTTCAAGTTGATTTGGGGAAGGCTTCAAAGGAAACCTGAGTCCTGATATACAGGCATTATGGAAATGTGACTGCATTTGTATTCATGGGCTGCTGAAACTTGGAATATTTGGAATTACATACAGTGCCTTAATTCTAAAATGCTATGATTATGCTATATTTAATAGCGCTCACACATGGTGAGACAAAAAACGGTTTAGCACTAATTTACAAGTGAATCACTGAATTTTTAGCCCAGGAAGGAACTTTAGGAATCATCTACTTTAATTCCCACATTTAAAAAATTAAAGTCAGTGAGCAAAAGATGAGAAATGACTAAGCTCTGTGATGTTTGGCATGTTAGCAGCAGAATTAGGACTGCAGCCACATCTCCTGGGCCCCAGATATGGCCAACTTAGGACAAAAAGGAGGAAGGAGTGAAATTTAAAAAAAATCAGTAAAACATTTCAAATATAACTTGATCTCACTTCAAGTTAAAATTCTAGAAATGTTATATTTACACCTGATGTATAGCAAGCTAACCAGTTGTTCTCAAAATAATAGCGTCTATCCAGATAAAAGCTTCTGAAACATCAGTTTCATGATTAGGTTTCAACATTAATCATCTTTGGTCACTCTGTCTTGGCAGTTCCTTCATCATGGATTTTTAACCATACACCATAAGTAAATAAAAGAGAAAGAAAGCAACTTGTCCTAATGTCAAATCTGAGACTGCCTTAGTACACTTTCCTCAATAGAATGGATCTAACTAGAAAATATGATCAGTGGTATCTTGGAAATAAGGACTGAAAAGTGCCTCAACAGCTTTAAAATTCACATATGGCAAATCAAGTAAAAGATCTGTTTGTCACTCTGAGCACTCTTCAAAATGCAGATTGGAGAGCTAGGATGTTTCTAATGGCAACTGATGCACTTTGGAAAACCTCTGCGGAACCTTTGGTTCTCTGATATTTAGCTCCTCCAGTGTCTAGCCACAGAACAGCGAAGCCACTTTCCTGGCCACACAGTTGTGAAGCTGTTCTGCTGTGCCAAGAGTGTCTGAAGGCAAAACTGGGAGAATCAGATATGCATAATGACACTCTGGAGATTGTTAAGCATGTGTTATGTTTTGTAAGCCCTTATGCAGCTTTATATGTGGTGCTCCAGAATATTAACAACCTGCTTATTAGCGTTCAGACCCTGCCTGCAGCTCAGTAGATGTTACCTACATTAATTGCATGGCTTACATACTGCTTTTCATGTAATGAAAATAACATTAACAAATTCCACAGTCATCTTTAATTCTTGTGCATTTTAACCATGATTCTTAAGCTCTTTTACACTTTAAAAAATTTTGATATTGTCCCTCTTTATTTGCATTACATATATTTGAGTGTTTTATAAAATTTAGAAAGTTCTACAGTGAGGGCATTCTTTTTCTAGTTATGGGGTTTTTGTCTTTCTTTTTTTTTTCCTACTTTTTCTACCCCCTTCCATTTCCCTTTCCTTCCTTTTAAAAACAATTCATGCAAACTTTGACGCTTTGAAACCCCAAATTAAGGGTTCATCAGATATTTAAGAGTAGTTGTTATCAAATGCAAATATGTGAACATGTACTTCATTATATTCGCTTCTTATGTTAGCTTTTCATTGCTGTGGTGAAGTATCCAACATATTCACTTAAAAGAGAAAAGATTTTGGCTTATGGTTTATTTCAGTCATGGGGGGTGGGCTCCAATGCAGAAATGTCAGAGCACAGGCAGACTGCTCAGTTCATGTCTGCCAGAAAGCAGGGCAGGTGGGAAAGAGGCAGAGAGAAGATTGTGACAAGGACATGCCCTCCTGAGTTGCCTGGTTCCAATGACCTGCTTCCTCTGCCACTAGCCTCCCACCTCCTAGCTGCACATATGGCTAATCAGTGAAGTCATCCATTGTCGAGGTGTTCCTGATCTGCCACTTATTAGCTGTGACCTTGCATAAGTGCTATTTCACATTTCACTCGTTATTGGAGTGGGACACAGCATGTATATTTACCTTGCAGTTTTATGTGGTTAAAATGAAAATAAGTCATGCAGCACTAAGGATAGTACGGTGCATGAAGAAAGTGTTTGATAACAAGCAAGCTTCCTTCCCCTTCCCTAGTCACACAGCGTACCCACATGAGGGTTATAGCTGTAGGTACTGTGTTTAGGAGTATCAAGTGAGATGTTGTGATATTGTTTTGCAAGTTGAAAGCACAATATCAACACAGGCAATGACAGTGACAGATTTTATGGTCCTACACATGACAAAGCTGTACATCTATTGAGAAGTTGGTGGAGATAGCTTGTAAACTTCCAAAAGTGCTATAGTTTGTATCTAGGTGTCCCCCAAAGCCATATACAGTCATTGGGTAGCTTCTAGAGTTTGTGATTAATTAATGATGCAGTGGTGGGATTCTGGTGTGATTGCTCTTCCTGGGGTGGGTAATCTGTGCTACACTGTAAGGAAGGGAGAGAGGCTGGCCTCTGTTGCCTCAGCCCCTGCCACTCCTTTCGCTCTTTGCTGTTTTCCATCACCCTGAGCAGCTGTTCTCTGCCATGTGCAACTCTGCCTTGGATCCAACCTACCATGGACTGAATCCTCCACTAACTGTGAGCTAAATAAACCTTTTCTCCCTTAATTTTGGGTGTCAGATATTTTTTCACAGCAATGAGAGAAGCGTAACTGAGACAAATGGTGAAATGTTTTTGCATCCCATCTGTACCTGATTGAACAGTGCTCCTCAAAATTCATGTCTATGAGCTGTCCAATAGCTTAGCAGACTGAAGCACCTGCTTAGGCAGGCTGAGCGATCAGGGTTCGATCCCTGTGTGCTGTGCTGACCCCATCCCTGGGGTATACTGAGACAGCAATTGAGACTGGGAGTCGTGTCACATGCCTATAATCCCAGCGCTTCAAGGGCTGAAAACAGGAGGATCACTATGAGTCAGATCTGTGTAGTGAGACCCTGTACTAAAAAACATTAAAAAATAAAAGATTCATGTCTATGCATAGGCTCTGACGATGTTTAAGGTAAGTTAGGTCAATTTATGATGGTTGGTAAATTTAATGTATGAATGCATTTTGACTTATATCTTTAGCTTGTCAGTCTGTAACCCCATCTGGGTAAGTTAAAGAGCATCAATATTTCATCTCTTTTTATTGGTTACAATTTGTATAATTTACAATGATATAGAGATACTGCCTTAACTTAAAAATGAAGGTTATTAAGAAATAATAATCTTGAAATTACTGAAATCCTGGCACAAAGAGAAATTAAATCTGATGTTATGTGCATAGATGAGCCACTGAAGTACTGGTTTTGTTTGTTTGTTTTTGAAACTTCACCAAACAAAGTGGGATGAACTGGGAACTGGAGGAAACTTTTAAGCTTCCCATTGGTCTAGTCTCATCCATTTGCTAAAGAGGTGAGTTACCAGACCAGAAAAGATGTGTGTGTAGGAGAGGAACAGAAGCTAAAGACTTGATGGCTTATTAATAGGCTTTCTAAATACAAGTCTTTTAAAAATAAAACCACACTGAGTGTCTTGACCATGGCCACATACCTGATTTAAAAATTCTAATTTTGTTTCTAAATAGTTTTGGGCTATGCAGGTTTCATAAGATAGAGAAATTAAACAAGTTTGGCCTATGATTGTCTTCATTCCTTCAGGGAGAGATGTGACTTTCTTCTTGCTATGCCTCCCTCAAGTGTAGGCCTCCCTAAGATTTCTGATAGATATTAAGTAGACAAGAGGTTGAATAAAGGAAAGAGACACTGAATGGAGTTGATATTTCTAGTAGGGGTACAGTTACCTAACCAGGTTTTCCCGATTGCTGTTCTATTTCAACTTGTTGTAGAAAAACCAAAGAGATGTGTACGGTTTGGTGAGGTGAGATTTTACCCTCCCATCCTTCCCTGAGCTCAGCTTCACATCTCTGTGGCTAGACTATCCTCAAACAATTTATTTCTCTTTTCTAAGTAAAATGTACACATGACCTTACTACAGGTACTTACAAGTTGGTTATTGGACATACAAATAAGTGAAGCAAAGCTGAAATGAAATGTTCCAAAGGTCAATAGTATAATGAGCCTAATAGTATTTTTTAAAAATATTTTACTTTAGGGAAGGGCCTACAGGGTGTTCAGCGTCTCACTACTAGATTGGATTCATAGTGATCTGCCTGTTTACAGCCTCCTGAGAACTGGGATTACAGGCGTGCACCACCATGCCCAGTCTCAGTTGCTGTATCAGTGGGTCGTGAGGGTGGGACCAGTATGAGCCTAGTAGTTAATTTTGAAACTTATTTTTTCCTCTTTAAAAGACATTTCTCTGGGTTGAGGAGATAGCTAGATAGAATAAATGCTTGCCTGGTAAGTGCAGGGTCCTTATTTCAAACCCTGGTACCACAAGGGGTCGGGGGGAGATCTTTCTCTTTTAAATTGGCACTGACATCACCACCATCATCATCACCATCATCATCATCATCATCATCATCATCATCATCATCATCATCATCATCATCATCATCATCATCAATCATGATGTTCAGGTTAGCTAGGATCCTGCACAGCACTTGGATGGGGGAAAATGGGAGTGTTTCGCTTTTATAAATGAGAGCACAGGTCTGGGGAGATAGCTCAACAGCATAAATGCTTGCCTTTGTTTTCTTTAACTTTCTTGAGACAAGTGCAAGGTCTTGAGTTGGATTCCTGGTACAAGAAAAAAAAAATGAGGGCACAGTCACTTTTTAAGTGTAACCACTATCAGTTTTTAACGGTAGGCAGCATAGTTTCAGCCAGTGCTGTTGAAAGACACACTCAAAGAAATGTCCTAATGTGCTCCTGTTCACTCATCACCACCAGGACCTGCCCTGGAGCTGGTTGTAGCTTCATCCTTTGGAAGCAATCAGTATACGAACCCACCAAATCTACCTTGCCATGTACAGTCTCACCAAAGATGTGCAAAGGCCTTGCTAGGCATTCTGTGGACATGTGTATCTGTAAGGGAAGGGGTTGCCTGACCAATGCAGCAATTGAACAGTATTTTGTCTTTTTAACAATAATCATTACATGTATGCAAGGCGTAATATTTACATTCCTTGTGCTAAATAGATGCATGGACATAACATGTCTTAACTCCTTCTTTCACTTTCCCCATCTCTTGATCTCCTGCCCCCATTTTTTTTTTTTTTTTTTTTTACACAGAATATGCTGCTGAAGTGAGCACGCTGATCTTTGCTGTAGAGAAAGCGCTGTCTCCCTATTTTTTACTATCTGTCTCTTATTTTGCTCTTTATTTTTACTCAGGCTTTCTTACATAAGAGAAACAATGGTATTTAAGCTTCTGCTTTGGATTATGGTCTCAGGATGCAGCGATTTTCCTACAAATGATTCAAATCTGTCCATCTTTATGCAGAGTACTCCAAGGTGTGTAAAGATCATATTTTTTTTTCTTTGTTCATCTGTTGATGGACATATGGGCCATTTTCAGATTTAGCTGTTTTAACTTGTACTGCTATAGACATGGACATGCATGAATTTCTGCAATTTGTTGTCTTTAACTTTTGGGGGACAGTAGCTAGAAGTGGAATAGCTGGGTCAAGTAGATTTCTACTTTTAGATATTTAAGGTCTCTCTATATTAATTTCTATAGTGGCTGTGATAATCTATGATCAGTCCAACACTTAGATTTCAGGCTATTGTGAACCACAAGCAAAGAATTTCGAGTGGATATGGTAAAAGAAAAAGTAGCTACATTTGTTGGAGATAATGGAAAGAGGTGCTCACAAACAGAAAAGTGGTTTTGGGGTGAGGGAAAAATAAAAAATGCACATAGATAATAAATAAGGCTTTCAGGTTTGAAAACATGTGCACTCTAAGCTAGGTGCCTCTCACTAGGTCTGTGGATATGTTTTTTGTTTGTTTGTTTGTTTGTTTTTTTACAAAATCTACCTGATTGTTATAGGGTCTCATGACACAGCTCAGACTCATAGTGAAACTCCTGTTTACAGCTCCCCTGCCCAGTGCTGTGATTACAGGTGTGTACTACGATGCCGAGACTCATTCACTGGATCAGCACACCCTGGATGGGGCTGGTGCAGCATGTGGTGTTGGAGATTGAACCGTGGTCTCTGTGCTTGCCTAGGCTTGCCTAAGCAGGTGCTTTATAGTCTGCTGAACTATCTTTTTTTTTTTTTTTTTTTGGCAATGGTACCATGGAGCTATCTCCCCAGCCCCTTCTGCTGAGCTATCTTGCTGGCATATTTGTGCATATGATTGACAGGAACAATTGTACCGAATCATCTCAAGGACAGCAAAACATGCATGCCTATCCCAGAATCCACTCTGATTAAATTATAAATATGAGATCCTGTCCATATGTATGAACCTTCAATGACATTGCGGTGGGGAAAGGTTGCTAAATATCAGGCTGAGAGATCCAACACACATATGCTATGGCCTGGATCTTTAGAGATTTCTTGGATTTTTGCAATTATATTTTTGTGTGGGTGTTGTCCAAGTGCAGCTGGGTGGAGGGTGAGTGGTCTCTGTTGGGCTACCTGTGCTGATTCTGCTAGTTTACACTCCCACCAGGAATGCAGTAGCTCTTCCCCAAGCCGCCTGCATCATCTCCAGCACTTGTTAGTATTTGATTTGTTGATGATGGGTATTCTTTCAGAGATACAATGGAGTCTCAGCATTTTAAATTGCATTTCTCTAGGGACGTGCGATGTTGAACATTTCTTTGTGTATTTATTGGCCATTTGTATTTCTGGGAAATGTTTATTCATTTTGCTTGTCCACTTTTGATTGAATCTTTTCTTTTGGCAAGGTCTAGTTTTTGAAGTTTTTTATATATTGCAGCTATAAATTCTCTATCTGTAGAATCCTTGGCAGCATTTTCCCCACTCTACAGGTTGTCTTTTCACTCTGCTGGTTATTTCTTTTGCTGTGTAGAGGCTTTTTAACCTAATGTGATCCCATTTTTTAATGATTTTACCTATCTTATCTTCTAGCAGGTTAAGTGTTTCTGGTTTCATATTTGGTTCTTTGATCCATTTTGACTTTACTTTAGTATATAGTGAGAGCTAAGGGTCTAGACTCAATCTTTTGCATATGGATAGCCAGTGTTCCAAACACTATTAAGGAAGCAATATTTACTCCGGTGTGTATTTCTGGGTGATTTGCAAAAAACCCCCAAATAGTTGAATCTACTTGGATTGTCTGCATTCTCTATTGTGTTCCATTGATCTGTATGTTTGCTTTTGTGCCAGTATCATGCTTATTTATTTTTTATCATGATGGCTTTGTAATATGACTTTAGGTTCAGGAAGGTGATGCTTCCTGCTTTGCTCTTTCTTTTGCTATTCTGTATCTCTGCTGGTTCCAAGCACTTTGTCTTTATTTGTATATTTATAAAAAGACCAATTCCTTTTCTTTGTGATGCGTTCTCATCTTATTTGAAAGCAAATTTAATTTCTACATAGTAAGCATTCATGTGTTGTCTACTTACAATCATCTTGAAGAAGGCCTGAGTTTAAAAAAATATCAATCATGAAATGATTGATAAATTTTTTTAACATTAGACAATGTAAGTCCAAAGTCACTAGACTATAATACAGACAAGGCCCACACAACAAACAAACCATTCGCATAGTAGCTCAGTGAAAGAAAAACACTTGCCAGCATTTATTGAGGGATTAAAAGGCATAGGTGATTTAGAAGAATTAGCTCATTTGACTTTCCTGAAAGTTAGACAGGGAGAGGCAGCACTGTTGCTGCCATTTTTATTTTCTAGGAAGAGCTGCTGAATTCAGTTCAGCAACCTAAGGCCACAGATGGGATATGGGACTTTAATTCAAGACAACTGCATGTACCTGTGCTTTGTGACAGATCATCTTTTGTGTAGTTGGTATGCCTTGTGCGGGGATGTGGAAAATGCACAAGTGTTAGTTATCTTAAATATTTGGGATTGAGGAATCAAGGAAAACCTTATCAGGCCTAGGTAAAGTAACAAATCTTGTTCTTTTTACATCCAGAAGGTAAAATCATATAATGGTATGCTCAGGACTTGGAGGTTGGATTTCATATACTTACTGATAAGGAAATGGTATGGAGTTTATATGTGTTAATGCTCAGAAGACGTAAATTTATAGAATACAAATGTTTTAATGTATTCATATGCTTTAATACAAATGTAAATATTAATATTTAAATCAAAGCTGTGAAGAATAATATTCTCCTATTCCCTGTGTCGAAGTTAACATTTATTTTTCCCTAAGTGTCTGATATTTTTACACGTTAATAAATGTGCAATATCAATGAATTTTCTGGCATGTTTTATTGTTTTACTTCATGTTCTTCACTCTTTTCTCCAAGAGCAGTTTTACCCTTTGGTATCTTCCCTTTTTATTTTGCTGCCATGATTTTTCACTCATTGAAAGCAGTAAAGGATTTTTGTTTAATGATACCAAAATATGAAAACAAAATGCACATATAAATCGACAGATTAGGGGGCTTTGATCATGTTAGGAAAAATGGTACCATATTGTGTCTTTGGTCACATCCTTCTCCCTCTTGCTTCTTAAAACAGCTGGCTAATGAATGACTGCTCTGAGATAAAAGGCTTGGATTAAGCACCAGAGATTTTATATCTTCCGGTTTCTTTGGTGATTATCTATTTGCCTAGGTTTTTGAGATTTTTGTGAAAATATCGTATTAAAAATGTAGTCTACAAGTAGACCTGTGAAAACAGTTTTGTATGTGACCTGCAGCTAGGGAGATTATCCTGAATAATCTAGAAGACCAAATCTAATCGCTCTGTTCTTTATAAGGAGATGTTTTTTTGGTTTGATGAGAGACTGAAGACAAAAACTATGCTACTGGGTTTGAAGGGGAACTAAGGGGGTGCAAAGCAAGGAACAGCAGGTCTGCAGAAGCCGTGCAAGACAAGGAAGCAGATTTTCCTGTGCAGGCCCCAGAAAGTAATGGGGCCCTGGGAGCACCTTGGCTTTTAGGCCATTGAGACTCATGTCTGACTTAGTTTTTTTAAGGTTATTAAGTTCATGGTAATCTGTTATAACACAGTAGAAACCTAACACATATTCTAGAAGAGAATAATATTGCAGAAATATTTTTAAAATTCTCTGTAGTCAAAGGATATCCTTTGATTAGACTTGTAATCAGTCTTTTATCATTTGCAATTAATTTTGCCAATCAAACATAAAAAGTTTGTGTTTCACAATTTAGGAATTAAATAAAAAGTTACCATGTGGTTTCTTAAATTTTAGAGTACAAAATCTGAATTGTATATTATCAAAGTATTATTATTATTATTATTATTATTATTATTATTATTATATGCATTTAGCACGTGGTCTCACCATGTAGGCTGGGCTCCCCGTGATCCTCTTGCTTTTGGCCTCCCGAGCAGTGGGATTACAGGTGCACATCACCACGCCCCGTCTCAGTCACAGTCGCGGTGTGCCCCAGGGGCGGTGCTGGCATAGCATGCTGGGGATCCAAGCCCAGCCTACTGCACTCTGCCTAAGTAGGTGCTTTAATCTGCTGAGCTGTCTGACCAGCCCTGTGTACATTATGAAAGGATTATTAATAATTCCATTATATAAGTCTTATATAATTTTTAATGAAGAAATTACACACTACTAATTTGGATGAAATAAAATATAATTGAGACAATAATTGGTGTCATCACCTTTACTCATTTGTATATGTAAAGGAGACTGTTATCTTTTAAAATTGAATGTTTTGTCTTTCTTTTTTTCCCTTTATCTCTTTTTAAAAGGTTTTGTTAGTTTGGAAGTTCTTTCATTTTATATTTATTTCAGTGTAATAACCATTTAAATTTTGGGAATAATTGCTATAACCTTAAAACAACATCTACATTTCAAGGACACAGCTGCCTTTGTGACAGGCATTTTGAGCACCACAAGGCTTTGATGTTAGCTTTAGGACCCACCATATCCCATAGCCTAGGATGCCACCATGGAAGGGTTTGGCCTCTGGGCAGTCAAGCCATGGTAATGCAGGCATCAGAGTATATGGTAGGTTCCTTCTAAAGAGTTCAGCACAGGTGGAGAGATATACTTGATGGCGGTTCAGTTGGCCTTTCCTCTGGCCCCATTCAATCTGACCTGCCACATACCCACATGTGCTGCTCCTTAAAATAACCACATATGAATATTATATCGAATATAGTTGGGCTACAAGTCAGAGGTTGATCCTGCACCCTGTGTTAGCATCATAAATGGAGTGTGTTGATTTTCTTTTCTACAGACTAATATTTTACTGAAGTTTATCTTAGTTATGCCAGGATTTCACTGTTGTTACTGTATAAGCTGGAAAGCATAGTGGTGAGCTTTGGAGTTTGATTATAAACTTAACATGAATTATGACGTTGATCTTCTTGGGGATAATTGTGTCATTATCAACATCATAGTAAGTACTCATTATTGAGAGTAAAAGTGAAATCTCATTTATTCTTTGATTAGTTAATTATATAATCAATTGATTGCTTTATTCAAGAAGAACTTGAAGGACTGTCCAAAGCATGTCTGAGGTTGCACAGAAGCAGAAAACAGTTTTTTGTCCTGCAGAATCCACAGGTCTGTTGGGTCAGAGAAGCTCTTGTTCACAACAGCGAAAGGAGAGATGACCAAAGTCAATGATGAAGACTTTTGATTGTGAAATTGGAAGTTTAGAAGGACACTGGAAGGCAGTGAGCTGGGCAGGCAGAGTCAACAAGACAAAGCTTTTTAAAGGGAAAAGTCTTGAAGTAGGGCTTCCCTGAATGAGACTTGAATGAGTGGAACACGTACAGGTGCTTTTGCTGTGGGAAGGACACAGATACAGGTAAGGAATGAGGCTGATGGGGAGCTATTCAGTTAAGTCACTGGTCCTGACACAGAGAGAACCTTAGAAAATTGCAAATGCTAAAGTGGAGCTTCATTTTGACATTTTGGCATTCCATTTGTCATTTCGAGTGAAATCTGGGGTGGAAAAGGAAACAAACTCCCCTGTTACCTCGAAATCCCTGAGAACATGGCTTGACTCGTGCCTATTAATCCTTTTGATGTAAAGTCTCTCAAAAAGATTTTCCTTATGTAAGTGTGACTCAGGAGTAATTTATGCTGATTTCTCTGGCTGTCTTGCCAAAATCAGTCTCATTACTTGGTATTCACATTTTCCAGATCCCATATAATTAGCCTGTGTGGAAAGCTAGTTAAGTGAGGAAGTTAGGAACACTTCTTATCGGTTAACCATCAAGGGCTTTGTTCAAAGGGACCATTTTTAAAGCATTTTTTTTTTTTTTTTTTTGGTTTTAAAAATAAAATGTATTTGGTGCTTAAACAGAAGTGGCCTCAAGTCAGAAAGAGTTCCTTACATTTTCATTGTGGTATAGAAACAACAAATTAATCTCCAGGGTAGTGGAAGCTAAAGAGTGAATGGAAAATTTCTTTAGTCGTCCACTGTTATTTTATAAACTTGAAGTAGTGGATAGGATAGTTAAAGATGCTCCAACTCCCTTATAATACCAATACTGATAAAGATTATAATTAGCGTTTATTGCTACGCATACATTCATTCATTTAATCTTCACTGCACTGCTATGAACATTATCCTCAATTTTACAGATGAAGCAAAGCTTAGATAAATTAACTGATATGTCAGATCACTGTCAGAAATAGTGGTTGAATCTAGGTGTTTTGAACTCTAACTCTAAAGTCCATGTTCTTTCATTGTCCTCCATTAGTATATTATATAGCTGAGAAAAATGAGACAGAGAAAAGCTAATTAAGTTACTGAAAGCACAGGACCACTTACAGAGCTGGGTAGAAATGTCATCTCAGAGCTCAAAGGAGCTCAGAGCCTGTGGGTTAGCTAATAGCAGACGCAGTCTTCCTTGGTGCTCTCTGTTGTTGTTTGCTTTTGAGATGTGGCCTCTTTCTGCTCCCTCGTCCTACAAGCACAGTTCACGTTAAGAAAGACATTGTATATTAATGTTTTGGGGATCTTGAGTTAGATACGTTTTCATGTTTCTACTTTTTGATGTGTGGAGCTATGATGAAAATGATTCCTGAAAACAGATCTCTACAATATTGGGGCAGGGTTCTTTTAGAGATATTCAAATTTTGGGGGCATTTCCTAAATTATGATGGTACTTTTTGTCAGTTTTTCTCTGCAGGTTGTAAGGCTCTAATATTTGAGATGGTGACTCTGAGGAAATATTCTCTACCACTGTTCTTGGCCCAAAGTATTAACAATTGCCCATGAAAAACAACTATCTCACTGTAAGCTTCAGGAAGACTTGGAACCTCTTGAAATGCCCCAGGCATGTTACTTTAAATTAGAAATGTGAATAAATCCATCTCATATTCACTTTGAAGTTCTGTGCTATGGAACTGATCCACTCAGGGATCCACTCTGATAAGGAAAAGTAAGTTTTAACTGAATTGATTCTTCCAACAATTGGTATGAAATATTCTATACCACATCCTGATATACCTGCCAGGGCCATTAGTGCGAATTCTTCTCCCACTGACTAACACATTTTAGACATTGAAGGGAGTCATGACTTTTGCATTTTGATTAATATTTAAGACACAGTGATGTAGTAACCCTTTTTAAAAAGGAGAAACTGTTTAAAATAATAAAATATACATGAAAAGCATAAAAATAAATTTGTGTTTTTTCATTTAGATTAAGGTTGAATTGTTTACCATTTATGGTTATAATAGAACATTCTAGCATGGTTTTACTCTTACAAAATGTTAGCATTTTAGGGAAACAATAGATGATTGTATAAGACATTATAGCAGATATATGGGTGCTAGAGAAATTATGTACTGTAATTTCACCAGGGAGACAGCACTAACTTTGGATTACAATAATTCAGTGAAGTGAGGAGGAATGAATTAGGCTTTCCACAGGGGCAAAATACACAGTGAGTCTTGAAAGTGAGAAGCAGGAGGTGCGTGCATGGGGTAAGTAGGTCAGCCTCACCTTGCGGGACACAGTTGAGCATTCCTAAAGGAAGTGGAGTCACCGAAGAAGGTGTCACTGCATGGTCGCAGCTCTGATACTTCTTCTCCAACACAAGAGCTTTGGGAAACTTCAGATAGGATTAGATATTTGTTCTAATACCAGGCCTCATAGTTGCTCAGAACATGACCTTCACTGGCAGCAGTCCCTGGGGTTCTGGTGCAGTATACGATATGAAATGTGCTCTGGCTCGGAGTCACGTTTTTTTATTTTTTTTATGTCTCTCAGACTTCTTTTCCTTTGTAAGCACTGATGGGCTCCATGAGACTCATGATAAAGTGCAAAGCTAGCTAGGGAAAGCAAGGGAGCCATAAATTAATGTATAGGCGCTCAGAGAGCCTTCTTTGGAATATTCTGGAATCTGAGACTATAATTTGCACTATCTACCAGAAACAGATTTTGAAGTTCAACTCCCTAGAGAAGCTACTTTCTCCACCCTCAACCCTGCTCTGGGAATTTGAAGTTAAAAAATAAAAAAAGTAAAAAAAAAACTGCAAGTGGATAAAATTTAAATGAAGCTTTAGTAGCTATGACACACTTTGGTGAGCTATTCAAAATAATGATGCATAATTTGATTGCATAAAACATATGCTCCTTTCTTTGCATTTATTCTATTTACTTCCTTCAGGTTTTTATTGAAAAGGTACTTCGCATAGTTTCTGTGCCCCAGGTAGTATTTCCTCATCAGAGTCCTGTGCTGATCTCTCCAGGTCTAGTTTACTCATGAGGTGATGAGACATTAGTGGGAGCAGCAGTTGTCAAACAGTGTTTTATTAAAAAAAAGAAGAAACGTGCTTCATCAGTTTGCTACCACAAATTGAAACATACATGCACAGCCACAAGTTTTAATAACTGTGACATAAGTTAATGGAGCATCAAAGACAGAAGAATGGAGAATGGTGTCCTTAAATCAATTTAATGTGGTAGGATCTGCACATGAACAACAGATTGGGCCTTTTCAGCAAAACACACAAGAAAAATAAAAGTCTTCAGAGATAGTTCACTATATACTCTTCATCAAATTCCTGTGGAGATGATCTAACAGAGTCAAGTACAAAGTCAATTATGAAGAATTATAAGAAATTGTCCTCTTGGTAGCTGGTGTGGAGAATATTATTTATATTAACAGACAAAATAGTCTGACGGTAACCAACAATTATCTAAATTTTATGGATGTGGCTGTGCTCGTAAATCTGGGTAACGGTGGCATATCTCTTATGGCACTACATTAATTTATGGGTTACCATGGCTGCACTGAGTCCAGGAGATGTCCAATTGAAGATGAAGGCACAGGAGTGATAGTCCATAGCTGGCAGGTAGACAGGTGGAAGGTCCCGATCTTCAACAGAAGAAACTTTCCAGTTAAGTGTAAATGAATATAATTTGAGCAGTAGCCTCTTTTATATTCATTAGAGTCCTCAGAACTCTTTCATTGCTAGAAGGTTAAGGGTGTGAAATTAACGTACTCTGCCTTTTCTTATGAAAAAAACAATGCAGGTAGTTAAATTGTCAAATGCATTGAACTCAGAAATAGAGATTCTGATTTCTGTAAAGATGTAATTTCACTTCAACATTCTTTAACTCTGATGCTGCTTCTGATATTGCAGAATGATTTAGTCTTGGCTGTGATGTGAATGAATTGGTATTTTTCAAACTATAGACTTATAAAATTGAGTCAGACAAATAAATATCTAGAAATCAAAATACAATATCTTTTAGTTTTTTTGTCAGAAATATTAAACTAGTACATTTATTAAATTTAATATGTGAAACTTTTAATTCATTAATAATCTTTGGTGTATGAAATAGGCTATTTAAATTCTCCCTCTCTCTAAATTTAGGAAAAATTCATGTTGTCAGATACTTACAGAAAAGTTCAGAGGTTCACCAGGCCACTTGATTAAAGGAACTAAGAATAGAAAGAAAACAGTTCTCTTTTAGCATAATGTTATTTACTTAAACCTAGCATTTAAAAAGGTATAGTAACAAGGTCAGAGTTTAAAAAAAAATGTCTGAGGTGGCTATTTAATAGAAAAAAATAAACATCTTCATTCAGTTTGATTACTTAGTTCAGTGTTTGTAAATACTTAGGTTCCATATTTATAAATCAAAATATTGCTGTTATTTGCTTTTAAGTAAACTTTAGTTTTGAAAATAAATTTTATTAGTGCATGTTTGCAATGTATAATAATAATGTTTATTTTGGGGAATTGGCAGATATGCTATCGTATCTTGGTCAGTTTTACTGTCCTCCTTCCTTCTGCTGTTCCATTTTCCCTTGCTTTCCTTCCCTTCCTCAGACTGGCCTCAGACTATTAGCTTTATGGTCTCTTTCCACTGAGAATGGGACATAATTCCCTACCTGAGCCCTCCCTGGCGTTCTGTGGTCAAGGGGTTGAGGTGGAGGGAGGGGAGCCAGTTTTGAGCTTAGGCTGCAGAGTCCTTGGTCTTCCTAATGGCGGCTCCTTTTCCATTGCCATGACAATGTGTCTGAGTCATCTGCCGCAAGATGAGAGACGTGCAGAGCAGAGCTGAGTCATCCTAGTTACCCCAGCTGAGGACACCTAATATCAGTAAGCAGCCAGCTGATGTAGACCTGTGAGCAAGTCTGCAAAAGATTAGCAGAATCATTGAGCCAAGCCCCAGCTGGCCTAAGCATAAAAATAAATTCAGCCTATTGCTGAATGCTACTGAAGTTTTTGTGACTGCTTGTTATGCAGCACTGTTATGGAAGTAGCTACCTGACACATTACCTCTGCTGATCAACCATCAGAAGTCAAAATGTGTTGCCTTACAGTAGTGGGGATGAGTTGCTGTAAGTTGATTGCTTACTTTTTAAAGGTGATCCTGCTAATATAAATTAAAAAGTGGGGCTGATTGGCCTTTGGTCACAGACTGTTGTTTAACCTTGAAAAGTTCAGTGAGTCATGAGCAGACAGAGATGGAATCTTTGACCTTGATTTTTTTCACCTTCAGTTATCAATTTTATCTTCCTCTATTCTTGCTTCTATTTTTATTTTCTCTTTATTGTTGAGCAGATATTGATGAAATGTTTATTTAGAGCCTTCTGTGTGTATAACGGTCACTGAGGGCACAGGCGCTAGGTTAAAGGGAAGTTTATAAAATGCATTTTACTTAAACTACTTAATAAGAAATTAATTAGATAAAACATCAATTTGAGAATTTTACATTTTGAAATAATGATTATCCTGGAGTGTAGTTCTACTCTTAGGAGAAACAAAAGGAAAGAAAGTACACCTTCTACCGCAGGCAAATGAGGCAGAAATCTGCAGATTCTCTATCAAATTGAATACAACGATGCCCCTCTACCAGGACAGTTCTAAATAAAGCTGCTTCTCTGCACTGGAGATGAATCACTGCATTCATGATAAGGCACTTGAGAATTACTGTTGTTTACAGAAAACGTCACCAGGAGCATGGCTTGAGAATACCCCACATTTGAAATACGAATATGTTTGCAATATGAGTGATGGAAAATAGCTCAGACCTGCTTAGGTCTGCAAGTCTTCCCAGCATCTGGCATACATGCACTCTATTAGGCATCTGGAGAGGAAATGCCACCACTGGAAAGGGAATGCTCAGGGTAGTTATTTGACCAATGTCTAAATTTCTCTAAAGCTACTTTTGAAGCTTTAAAGTTTAATGGCAGTTCTGGATTTATACCATAATATAAAAACCTGACTGATGAAAGCCACGAGACAGTAAAAGTAATTTTCACTACTTTGGAGATTCAGTGTTTATATTATCATTTAATACAAGACAAAAGCACAGAAATAGGAGCATCGAGAGCTTATTGGAGGATGGTTATTATCACCCCAGCCTTGGTGTACTGACAGAGGAGGCTCTGCCAGGTCAAGGTGAGTGAGTGTCCTTAGACGGTCTGAGTGGTTTGGATTTGACTCTCTGGATATGGTGAATATTATTTGATTTATTAACAAAGTTTGCTTGCTATTTGATAAACACTGTACCAGGCTTGGCTGGAGGTGCCCTTGGTAGATTGATTGAGGAGATTAAACATGGTGTGAGAATGATTTAGAAGAAATGATGTCAGATGTAGTAGACAGTCTTGGATGATACAAAATAATAAAGTATAACAATTGATTCATTAAGAGCTTCTTTAGTGTTTGTCCTTTATACAATGCTTGAGATTAAGATGACACGGGGTACCCATAGCCCCTTAGTTTGTATGTATTGGCAGAGATTTGCTCTTCTTTTTCAGTGTTTTATTATTTCTACATGAGAAGTTTGATCTGTTGTTATTTAAGGAGCATTGCCATTTAGAATAAATAATTCCTGGCTTTGCTACTTACTGGTATGCCTTGGATCAAGCTAGTCACCTCTGTGTTTCAGTTTTCTCACCTGTAAAATGGAATCATCAATAATGACTGTAATATAAATTTGTTTTGAGGACGCATCAAGAATCACTCAAACACCCCATGAAGATGATGTCAAAAGTGACATCTGCAGATGCATGTCAAGGGCAAGGATAATGTTTTGTCTTCCCAAAACTCAACACTGCTCTTCCCACTGCAGGCACTCAGTAAGGGCTGCCAGATGGATGCTTGAGAACGGCTGATGCCAAAGGGTCACTTGAGGGTATATTCTATGAGATTAGAAGAATTCAGCAGAAGAATGATAAAAACCAAGCTAAAAGAAAAGCTTTGATTACATAGTCCCACTGAACTGTCACTTTTAGAGATAAGAAAACAAATCTGAACATATTCACTATAATATAAATAATTCAAACAGAATGGGCAGGAGAATTATATGAAGATATTGTATGGTAGAAAAGTTGTGTTTGTGTGGAAACGTGAAAAGAAAGAAAGAGATGAAAACTAGAGCCATGGGCAGTGAGACCAGCACAATATAAAGGGCCTTTGAAGGAGGGTCAGGTCTACCGATCAGAGACAGGAAAGGCCAGGAGTTTATGATTCAGAGGAGAGAGGATGAGAACACCAGGACAGATACAGGATAGAAGACTTGGTGCTAGTTATGACCTACTAGCTGGTGGCTTTGGAGCTCACTTGGTGCACTATTTACTATTTGTATGAAGACCTCCAAATTTGATGTTTTGGTTTCAAGGGTTGGAAATTTAGTTTAATTATATAGATAGACACACCATTCTTCTTTGAGACTGGACATTAAAAAGCCACTACCACTTGTTTTTTTAATTTTATTTTTTAAAGAATATGAAATAATAATAAAAAAGCAGCGTTAGAAATGAGAAAAAATTTCAATAAAAAAGTAATAGGAATTCGGCAATTGTTGCTGTATTGCATGATGTTATCTTCAGATTAGTTGTTTAAGTTGCCAGATATAAATGTAAAAAATTGATTTAAAAAAACAAAAAAAGTTATAAGAAATTAAAAAGAATAAAAAGACAAAATTTGAGCATTAATCACTCCTTTCAAAAGATCAGCAGAAACCTTGTGATTTGCTTTGATACAAACATTCCTCTTTGAATCCTCTCTCAGAATACTTTTGAACATAGTATATAAAATAGTATATATACATTATATCGCACATCTAAAAGCACATAGTGTTCAAGTGTTAAAGTACCTATATATTTTGACATTAAGTCATCTCTTAAACAACTTATGCTTATCTTTGTCAGGAAGTACAACAGGCAGATCTGGACTTGTTAATCAATAGTGACTTTATCTTACTGTATGTGTTCAACTAGAATGGCAAAGCAAGGGTGATTTTTGGATAATTATAGTCGCTTAAATTGACATACTTGTACATGTCAGACTAAAGAGAACCTATATCTGGATTCCTCATTTTATGAAGCTCATCCAAAAACAGATCTATTCTAGGTTGCTTTATGCCTAACACAATCCATGATAATTATATGCTATAAGCAAAGTGATGGAAAACAAAGAGAAAGTATGATCAACACTACGTTTGGGAGAAGTCTCCACAAAGAGGTGAATACTTTGTACACTTCTCTGTAAAATTCATTTCATTAAAATTGAAATGCCTTTGCCACAACATTAAAATATTCCATATATGTCCATAAACAAATCAGGAGAAATAAAGTATCATTTCAAAGATGTGGGCAGGATCAAAGAAACCAACAAGGGATGATACAAGAAGCAGAGAAAGATGTCACATTATGGCAGAAGGTACTTGAGGAATGTCTATAAAAGATGGCTTCTTCAAAAAGCTGAGGTATTGAGGGAAAAATGTGGCATTGTCTATTCCCAGGAAGTGGAAAAGAAACTAAGAAAATGAACACTCTTACTTCACTCATCTCCCATCCTCTGATCTCCAGCCACTTGAAATTAGAGTGAAAGAATCCTTTGATGAAGACCGTAGAGACTAGGAAGTTCCTGGTAGAGAAGGTGAAGAAAATAGTGCTATACAGCTAGGCAATGGAGAATGTCCAGTGAATTTCCTGTTACGGTTCTTGCTTTGAAACTTCCTGAGTATCCTGCCATATCTAATGTATGTCATTATCCCCTCTCCCCTTGAAGCCAATCATAATTTTATCATAAATCATTATGATTTATAACTAATAATTATTTTTACCTATCTGCCCTACTAATCTCTTTAACTGTTGTTTATATATTTTATATATCTCTATTCCTTGCATTTCTTCTGTTACAATTGTCTGGTGTTTTATACATAAACAACATATATTAATATGTTATAGCAAATTTATCTTGATACAGCATTCTCCATAATAATTGTGATAGTCAAGCATGGTTTCATCAACTTGATTGGCTTAAGACATGCCTAAGACATTGTGAAACCTATTTCTGAGTGTCTGACTGCATCATGGAGGTGAGATCTTAGGTATACTTTCTGTCCCCTCTGCCTTTCCTCTCTGGAAGTTTCCCTGCTCCATTTCCTGGTCACCAGAACTGAGCAATTTGGCTCTTCTGAGCCCTTCAACTGTGATATTTCTGTCTTAGGGTCTGCAAACCAGGGACTGAATCCTCTGAAACCATGAGCTAAACCTCTCCTCTTTTAAGTTGTGAGTGTGGGATAGTGAGTGTGTCCTAGGAATGAGAAAGTTTATATACATATATATATATATATATATGTATATATATATGTATGTATATATATGTATATGTGTGTGTGTGTGTGTGTGTGTGTGTGTGTGTGTCTATGTGTTATATGAATATAGAACTTTCTTTAGCTCTTTTTCCCTTTAAGGCTCAGATCAATGCACATTGTCAGTTCAGCCTCAAAATACTCTAGTGAGATAGATAGGACTATACAGATAAGGAGAAAGATAAGAGACAGAAATTTATTAAGACAATTGAGTAAACTTTTATATATGCATGAATGAAAGATTAAAATAACTAACTACATTTTATACATAGATCCTTCCAGGATTACCTATTCCTCAGATAGTGTATTATCAGGGATCTTGGTCCTCATTACTGATGCCTTCAAAACAGCCAATATAACAAGGTCTCCCTAACAGTGTTCACATCTGAACTGATAAACTTGTCTTAATGCAGTGCATGGGTGGCTTTCTGAGTAAGGGAATAGAAAGAGGAGGAAAATTTTAATTAAGCCCAGATGACCGATATTTTTCTTTTGTTTTATGCTTTTGGTGTTGTATCTAAAATTCATTCTCATGCCCACAGCCACTTAGATTTTCTCCTTTGTCTAACAATTTTGCATATTACATTTAGATCTATGGTCTTTTAGAGTTAAATTTTGTTAAATGTGTAAATCATCTAAGTTATTTTTCTTTTACATACAAACATTCAAATATTCCTGTGGCTCTTTTTTGGGGAATAATGATAGCTTTGTCTGTTGGGTTGCCTTTGTTTCTTTGGGTGATGACACTTGGGTGCATCTATTTCTGAACTCACTACTTTTTTGTTTGTTTTGTTTTTCAAATTTATTTTTAATTACTTTTAATAAGAAATATAAATATGATAGTTTCACAACACATTAGTAGTACATTGGCAATAATTGACACATTGCATATGTTCCTCACAATAGGAATACAGAGCACAGGGTGCGGACATGATACATTTTCTAATTGATATTGGTAAGGAAAGAAAAAAAATTCTTCTCTTTGAACTGAGAGGAAGTAGATGTATACATAGTCTAATGTTCCATAATTGCAGTGGGTTACCGGTGAAACTGGCAATGTTGAAGACTGTTGATTTAAGCCTCTTGCAGCATATACTAATCTAGTTCTGTGTTTTATGCCTCGCAATTAAACTTTTCTACTGGGTGGTCAAGGCCAAGTTAAAGCAAGACCTGTATATCAAAATATTCATCTATTGTATCTTCCAAGGTCAAATCACCCCAGGATTAACTTTGGAACCATGTACAGTGCTTTGTAGAACTGTTGTCATTGTCAGCCTTTGGGATGAGTCACAGCCATTGCTTGACCGGTTTGCTTTCTGCGAAAGCCTGAGAAAATGTTTTTCCCTGGGTGACTTTCCTTAGACACACTATAGTTCATTTATCCCTTTCCTCTGAGGTCCCATAATTTCTTTGACCAGAAAATTTGGGACATCTCTGAGTCCTCTTATGTCCTGAGTCCTTACTGACCTTGAAGGGCTAGGGCCAAAATATTGGCTATCCTTATAGCCCTTCTTTTTCTCCAAGTTTTGGTCAGTTAACTTACATTTTCAACCCTCCAGCAGAGAAGCTTCATGATACTATTACTCTATAACATAGGTAATTGGATGAACTCACTACTTTGTTTTATTTCAGAACCTCTGTTTGTTTATTCACTCATTTTTATGGCCAGCTCAGCCTGCCCTGAGGGCAGGGCTGGCACAGCATGTGGTGCGGGGGATCGAACCGCAGTCCCTGCAGCCGCCTAAGCTTTCCTAAGCAGGCGCTTTAGACCACTGAGCCATCCTGCCAGGCCCCAGTACTTTGTTTTAATGATCTGTGTGAGTATTCTTTTGCTAGTACTATACTGCCTTCACTACTGTGTCTTCATAGAAAGTCTTAAAATTTGTTAATGTGAGTCTTCCAAGCTTGACATTCTTTAGTATTCTGTTGATTAGTGTAGGTTTGTTTTCTTTCTGTATAAACTTTAGCACCAGTTTATATCTACGAAATAGCTTCCTTGGATTTTTAGTGGAACTTTTTTGAAAGCAGTGAGTCTTATCTATGAAAGTGGACTATTTTTACAAAGGTTTAGTTGTTTTCTGGCTTTTAAAAAATCAAGTTTGTAATTTTCCTTTACGAGAGCTTGTATATATTTCCTTAGTTTATACCTAAGGGTTTTATTTCTTTGGGTGTTAATGAAAATGGGCTTTTAAAATGTAATTTCAAATTTTAATTGGTAATCATCAGTATGTAGAAAAGCCACTTCCTTCTGTATATTAAGCTTCTATCTTTGCATGGTGACCTTGTTATGCTTAGTTATTAATTCCACAATATTTTATCTTGGATTTTCTCCATAGACAGTCATGTCACCTGTGATTAAAAACAATTTTCTACTTCCTACTCCATATATACTCTATTTTTTGTTGTTGTTCTTTCATTTCTTCAACTATAACTCTGTGACGTTTATGCATAATGGTGAGACATGCCATGTTCATGATCTTAGAGAGATGTGACTGGTGTCTCATCATTTAATATTAAATTAATTATAGAGCTTTATAGTTTTATTTCGTGACTTGTGCTTTGCCACATGGCTTCTCTGCAGCAATTAGTACCCTTAAGCAATTTTTCTTCTTCAGATTGGCGATGTGGTGGATTACACTGATTAGCAGTTGGAAAAGTAAATTTGTATATGCAAGATAAATCCCACTTCATTGTTGCTATAATTTGAATATCCCCACAAAAATGTTGAAATTTAATCCCCATTGTGAGATATGAAGAAAGTGAAAATTTAGGGCCGGTCAGATAGCTCATCAGACTAAATCACCCGCTTAGACAGAGCACAGCAGCCGGGGTTAAATCCCTTGTGTACCATGCCGACCCCAGCCCCAAGGTGAGTTGAGAAGGCGATTGAGCCTGAGTGTGGTGGCTCATGCTTATAAACCCAGTGCTTGCGAGGCTCAAAATAGCAGAACCACTTTGAGGTGGCTCATGCTTATAAACCTAGTGCTTGGGAGGCTCAAAATAGCAGAACCACTTTGAGTCTGATCTACATAGTGAGATCCTGTAGACTTCGTGGACCCTGTCCTAAATACATTAAAGAAAGAAAGAAAGAGAAAGAAAGAAACAAAGAAAGAAACAAAGAAACAAAGAAGGAAAGAAAATTTAAGAAAATTTAATCTAACTATGTTATGGTAACATCTTGGATCATCAATGCTTCTCTTTGCAAAGAATTTGGCAAACAAAAACATTCATCAAAATTTTGCTTCTTCTTACATACATCAGATGATAAATATGACCACAACCATCTTCCATACATAAACACAAACATGGCCCTTTCCTCCAAATCATAAAACAAGTTAAGTTTGTAGGCTGAGGTAGTACTGTATTTGTATCCTTTGGAATAAGCACTAAAGTTAAATGAATCCATAATCCAGTGAACTGTGGTTTTACAAGAAATGGAGAGCTAGATCTGCAAATAAAGGGGAGCTGAGGGGCAAGCGCGGCCGAGCCAGCGGCGGGCAGTGCGGCCTCGGCCTGCGTCATTGGCAGGCCCGCGCGGCCGGGGTCTGCAGAGGATTCAAAATGACCAACGAAGAGCCTCTTCCCAAAAAGGTTCGACTGAGTGAAACAGACTTCAAAGTTATGGCAAGAGATGAGTTAATTCTAAGATGGAAACAATATGAAGCATATGTTCAAGCCTTGGAGGGCAAGTACACTGATCTTAACTCAAATGATGTAACTGGCTTAAGGGAGTCTGAAGAAAAGCTAAAGCAACAACAGCAAGAATCTGCACGCAGGGAAAACATCCTCGTAATGCGACTAGCAACCAAGGAACAAGAGATGCAAGAGTGGACTACTCAAATTCAGTACCTCAAGCAAGTCCAGCAGCCGAGTGTTGCCCAACTGAGATCGACAATGGTAGACCCAGCGATCAACTTGTTTTTCCTA
>PVJA010011129.1:0-55531 GCA_004027025.1 Myocastor coypus | reverse complement strand
AAAAAAAAAAAATCCTTAATTACAATGCATGGAACGCAGAGCTAGATTGGTGAGATGAGCTTTAGGAGGCTTAGATTCAATAGCCTCCAACATCACAAGCTTCACTCGTGGCACACTGCAATTGCAAAACCTTTGACTGTGTATGTATCTGCTTCCTCTTAGTCCAAAGAGAAGTATATTCTTTCCTTTTTTTTTTTTTTCTTCTTTCTTTTTTCTATGCAACATCAATAGGGAGGTGGGTCATACCCACACACTGCACTCGTAGAATGATTGTGAGGACAATATGCAATATGTCAACTTTCAAAAAAAGAAGGGGAAAAGAAAAAAAAAAGTAATGTGGATTTAGAAAAGTTAATGTTTAATTGTTTTATCAATCTTATATACCTATATGTATTAATGTAAACTGATCTGATGATGAAAATATGTAATATAACCATTGTTAAATTTAAACAATAAAAAAATTGAAAAAAATAAAATAAAATAAAAGGTTCACCATCCTTGGTACAGTGTTTAGGTTCTCTACAAAAGTCTCTTCTTTATCTCTTCTATTTTCTTTCTCCCTTTTATTTTCTGTCTATATTCTAGGGCCAAAAGAAACACAAAATAAACATTCAGAAATAAATATTGTTTTGAGTGATTAGTGAACCCAAAAGTGAATGAATTGATTTCCACATGCATGCTGTGTGGCATACTTCTTGAAATATCTAATTCATGATACTACCTTTGGAAACTCTGCACCAGTGTAGGCATACAGAGAAATCAGAAATCAACTGGCATATCTATGTTGACCAGGTACAGAGGCAGTCTTGAAAGAGTGGAGGTTTTGATGAGCCTTCATTAATTATTCTGCAGAAAGCTGATAAATTAACTGTCTTACACAATTACGTGAATGTGTTTCCTTAAAATGACGCAAGTATTTTAAAAATTTAGATAAATGACAGTGGTTATCTATTACTTTAAATTAGACAAGCTGCTGACAAATTGTTTTATAGTCATCATAGATTGTTTAAAAAATAACTTTCTAAATATTAAGAGCCTTCATGTCATAGTGATTAGATTTTTGAGTCTGGGTCATAAGATGACCCACATTAGTAGTCTGCAGAAAGATTTGGAGCAAGAGCAAAAGGAGCTATATAAATTTTTACTACATCATCCAGAATTAAATGATGAAAGAAATGGAATATTTTTGGATGGTTTGAATTTTAGCAAGTATGATGGATATAAGAATGCTGAATCCTGGTACAGAAGTACTTCAACACTTTGAACAAGGAAGTGCAGAATGGCCATTATTATAATGAATGTTTTTGAAGCAACTAGAAGGCAGGGATTGCAGAGCCAACCCATCTGTGCCCTGGAAGGACAAATGCTCAGGGCCCTAACTTTTGCTTGTCTTGAGAAGATATCAACAAACTACACTTAAGCCCCTGTGAAGACTTACCTAGAATTGCTTAAGAAATTACCAAAGGCCACATTTGAGTGGGCGCAGAGGATGAAACTCACCTAGAAGCCATCAGAGGTGGTTTCCATCCTCTTCAAGCTTAACTCCATTGTCTTCATCAGCTCATCACTCAGAGTATCAGGGCAAAGCCAAGGAAAGCTCCTTTTGGTGCCAGTTGGCTGAAGGAACAGTAGCCACTCCCCACACCTCTGCTAACTCTTGTTCCATGAGCCCTCTCTAGGACAAGTGACTTCATCAGCTCCCTCCCTAGCCTTAGCAAGTATGCAGGAGCAATTACTAGGTTCTCTGTGTCAGCGTTGTATATTTCAGGAACTACTACCGGCCTTCACAGCCTGATGGTAGAGGTCTTGCAAACCATGTTTATATACAAATGGTGATATAATGTATATGTTTAAATTAAAAGTTGTTACATTAAATGGGGCTGGGGAGATAGCTCAGAGGCATAAGAGCCTGCCTGGCAAGTGCAAGGTCCTCACTTCTATCCCTGGCTCCACACACAGACACACAAAAGTTGTTACAGTAAAATACATACTGCCATTGATCCCTTTCTGTGTGTCCCCCCATAAAACACCATGGTTTTTTCTTCTTAACACCTTTTGAAGCAAAAACATTGTGAATGCCACTGTCTGGTGCTATCCAATAGAAAAGTACCCTTGCAAACCCGTTACAGTATGTGCTCTTCCACGTTTGTCACCAGATCTGGCATCATGGGACTTCAGATTTTACACCAACGTCAAAGTGATCATGAATGGTAAATGTTTGGAAGCGATTTAAGGTGTTGCATCAGCTAGGAGGATAGCAGAGCTAGAGATATGGAAGCAGGTATTTAGAAATGCTCCAAGAGTGGCACAAACAATACAAATCCATGCTGGAAGAGAAGGGGGACGTTTGCAAGAGGATTCATGGTTTGGAGTCTTTTACTGTAACAAAAAAATTTAAAGTAAACATTTATCATATTTGGGGAGTACATATTGTGTATTTTCTGATTTCTTTTATATTTTATTTTATTATTTTCTTTTATATTTTATTTCTGTATTTAAGACAGGCTCCACAGGGTCTCACTACATAGACCGAACTCACAGTGATCCTCCTGTTTTCTGCTTTCCAAGCGCCGGGATGGTGTGCACCACCATGCCCAATCTCTCAACGGCTGTCTCAGCGCGCCCTGCGGGCAGGGCCATCAGGGCAGGCTAGGGATTGAACTCTGGCTGCTGTGCTCTGCCAAAGCAGGTGCTTTAATCCACTAAGCCATCAGACTAGCCTTGATTTATTGTTTTAGAAATGAGAGTAAATTGATCTTTTGAGTTCATCTTCCCTCAAAACATAGCATACAATATCTAACGTATTTTCAAGTGAATTTACAAATTTGTACAGTCTTTTGTGTTTTAGATTTCTGAACAAGAGTTCATGGATTTTCATGCTTTTTATTAGGTTTGAATCATAGGCTCCAATTTTTGAAGTGCACAATAAAGTATAACCATAACTTTATGTTATATTCTCTATTAAGTATGCTTAGTAGAGTTGTTTTCTAAGTATGCTCTTAGAAAATATCCTTACTGAAGTTTATAAAATATTTTTCTCCAATAACATTTATATACTGTTTATGTCATCTTCCTAATCCTATTAAAAATTCAATTACATGTTTTAGTCAGTATACCTGTCAAATTGTTATTAAATACATTCCCTGAACTGGTTCAGAAACTAATTTTTGGAGTTAAAATATTTAAAAATCTTTCAAAAATGTCATAGCACACCATAGAACTTTTAGTATTAATGCTTGTTAAGATATATACTATTTGGGATCTTATTTACTCTATGCATGCCTGTATCTTCTAATCTGAATGAGTACTTTGAAGACAACAATAGTATACAATATAATAGCCATTGTTAATCTTGCATTATCTTGTTTTAAAATTCTGTATCATGGCTTTTACTGTTGTTTTTTGTCTTAAAATTAATTTGAATACAACTCTAAGGTGTCATTATTGTTTCTAAAATATATTTCAATGTGCCAGTTTTATTTATGAATCCTTTAATTGCTTTTACTCTCAGGAAATTCAAAAGTCTATATTTTATTCATTCTCCCTTCAAGGCACTTACTAAGTCAATTTCTCTTGTTGTCTGTTTTGTATCCCAGTAAGATAGTTTTTCATGTGTTACATATTTTATTATATTACTTCAAGAGTATGCTCTGTAGAGTTGCATTTTAATGTCAGAAATTCTATCATCTATCTATCTATCTATCTATCATCTATCTCTGTCCATCTATCTACTATCATCCATCTATCTATCTATCTATCTATCTATCTATCTATCTATCTATCTATCTATCTGTCTATCATCTATCTCTGTCTATCTATCTATCTATCTATCTATCTATCTATCTATCTATCTATATATCTATCTATCCATCTATCTATCTTTATCGATGTATGCATTTCCTAAACTGTGCAAAACATCTACTTGGGAGCATCATGACACACTGACAAGGCCTGAGGAAATATGTTTAAATTGACAGGAAGCACAGTGATACTAAATATGTTGGGCACAGAGAATTAATAGCTTGGGTTAGCTTTATATTTGAATAGCAGAATATACTGTAGGGAGTCCTTTTAAATAGAACTTAATGAGGTGGCTTCTGGCATGGCAAGCAGTAAATATGATGCAGTACTTGCTGTGTGTTGTTGAGGTGGTGCTGTGCAGTTTGATCCTGAGCTCTGAGAAGTTGGGAGTCCTCAGCCACCATTAATGCTAATCATCATTTTGCAAGAATGAAAATGAAAATTTTAAAATTCATATATATTTTTGAATACTGCATGTAATTATATGGAACTACTATGTTGTTATATAATAAATATTATAAAGTTGTTTAGATTTATCTATTTAACAAGAGAAAGTAAGCGTTTGTTTTCTCTAGGCTCCTGTGAAACAATTATTAAAACATTAAGAGGGTCATGAAACAAAACCGTCTGGAAGCTTATGTGTTATAACCACCTCTTCAGGAATCATGATGGTAATGATAATGATAATACAAACATATATGTTATATGATTGAACATTTCACACCGGGAGAGTTACTACTATTTCTAGTGTATACTACAAAACTGAAATAATGAAATTATTTTAAGACTGAGGAAATGTAGGCTCCCCCTTCCTCAGCCACATTATTATTAGGTAATAGCTCTATGCATGGTATCTAACTGGGTCTGCAAAAGAGAAAAGGCACTTTATAATCTGTTCAGTTTAATTTTGTTTTTAAAAAATCAGCTCTAAGTTAAAAGCTACACAAGTGTTGAAAATCATTTTTATGAGTACATATAAATGATGCAGAACTGTGGGATTCAATTTGGTATGCTGGCACATGCATAGAGCGTACTTTCATTGCCTTCATCTCTACTTCCCCTTCTTCTTTTCCATCCCCACCCCCTCGTATCCCTTTCCCCATCTCTGAAAGGTTTTCTTCTAGTTTTCTTTGCTTTCCTTATTTTATTTATGTTAAATTGCTTTTTTTAAGGGAAAAATGCCACATGTAGCCTTCTGAGGCTAGCTTATTTGACTTAACATAGCTAGTTTTTCAAGGCTGAGAGAACACAGCTCTTTATCCATCTAATGCCAATTCCAAGCTCTCGTTTCATTATAGGTTTAGTATTACCATTTTTTATGCAACCCACAGTTTATATTTATTTCTGAATGAACCAACACACAAAGCAGCAGTGAATTAAGAGCAGAGAGTACTTGATCTTTAATTTTAATTAACGTAGGAAAGGGCTGGCAGCAACTGGAAGTGTTGAGGATTGAGATGTAAAGTGAGGAACCCTGCTGTTGTTAAGTGACTGCCCCGAGTGAGGACTGATGAACAGAGATGTAAGGAAAAAGAAAATGGATGCAGTGGCACATGCTTATAATCTCAGTTACCTTGCAAGACTGAGGCAGGAGGAGCACGAGCTCTAAGCCAGCCTAGGTAGCTTACTGGGACACTGTCTCCAAATAAAAATAAAAACAGAAACTATGAAAGAGCCTAGGATATAGCTCAATAGCAGTACAATTACCTAGCATGTGGAAAGTTCTAGGTTCAGTCCCTAGTAATGAAAAAAGACAACTTTATTAGCTCTGCTTTGCTTATGTCTGTACATTTTATTCAACATGTTCACAATATTTCTGCTTTATACCCACTTGGATGCTGAAAAGAGCACCTCCTTCTTTATATTCATTGCATATTTATGAAAATATATTTAGATTTTGCTGACCATTTGTACTTTTTGTAACAGTTTTTCATTTATCTTATTTTTCATTACAACAGCTCTGTTTATTGAGTTTTTGATCTCTGCTTATTGAGGTTATTAGTTATTTTTCTATGTTGTATAATTACATATATATGTGCAGCGTGTCAGCAGCTACTTGATTATCTATTTGTGTTTATGGAGTTTTATACTCAATAGACTTCATACATAAGTGATTTAAGTTTATTAAATGTTTTGTTTTTGTTTTTTATGGAATTTTATGCTTAATAAATTTTATTTTTTTCATTTACTTTGGCATACAAAGTGTTTTGTTGCTAGCCTTACATTATGCTCAGGAGACTTTTTCTACAATATTTAAAAGTTAACAATTCATATTTCTACTTAGTCTTCTAATTTTACACATAATTTTCAATTTATGAGTATTATGATGCACAGTGAGTCGGTTTCAAAAGCTAACATTTTAATTGAATATACTATGTTATGGTTTATGTCTAGTTGTCCCCCCAAAGCCCCATGTAGTCACTGGGTGGGGACGTCTAGAGTTTGAGACTTGATCCATGATCTCTGGGATTATGGGTGTAGCCTAAGGCGGAGGCTAAGGTGGAGAGCCTGAATGTAGTATAAAGAGAGACAGAGAGACAGACACGAGCTGTTGCTCTCTGCTGCCCTGTTTGGTTGGCTGCCTCTGTTACCATTTTGTTGCTGTTCCACCTCCAAGAACTGGATGCTGTCTGCCCTGTTCCACTCAGTCTTGGGCCAGCTGAATATGGACTGAAACCTCCAGTAACTGTGAGCTAAATAAACCTTTCCTTCCTTCATTTTGGGTGTCAGGTACTTGTCCCAGCAACCAGTAAAAAGTACAGAATTTGGTACCAAGAGTGGGGTCGTTGCTGTGACTAACCTGACAAAGTGGATTACAAGCTTTTGGGAATGGCTTATGGGAAGAGATAGGAAAGGTTCAAAGATGTTGCCTAAAAGCAAAGCCCTAGAATGGATTCGGCTGTTCAGCTTGGGAGATTCTGGTCAGAGCTCAGACCAGAAGACTGAAAGGCCTGCGTGTAAATTCCAGGCTGAGGAGATGTCTGCTGGGAAAAAGGACAGCATTGGTCAATGGTCTCCAGATGATTTGTGCTATGGATTGGCTGAAAATCTGTCGGAATTTTACTCATGCCCAGAGAATTTGCCTAACACTGAGATTAAGCATGGCAGACTGATTAATCTTTCAAGACATATTTCAAAGCAGCAAACCATTGGGGCGATGGCATGGTTGTTATTGGTAGCTTTTAGCCAGATTTATGTTGAAAATCAAGAGTAGAAAGCCAAGAAGGATGATTTAAAATCTGAATTTGGCCAGAAAAGAAGCACCAGGAAAGCTGTGGACTGCAAAGATGGACCTAAAAGGATCTACATGGCTGGGAAGGAAACAGAGAATCAAAAGAATGGCCTGAGGGCATCACAAGAGGTGGCAGCTCTCTACCCTTTGCAGCCTCAGAATTGCAAGGGACAGAGGCTTTGCCTGGAGAAGAAAGTCACAGAGACTGAAGTAACAGAATGGCGGCAGCTGCCAAACCAGGTTCCAAAATGGCACCCGCATGGAGAATATGTTTTTTGGAATCAAGGTCAGAGTGCTCAGGGATCTAGGCCCTTGACCCCTACAGCCAAGAGAGAAGGAAGCCCGGCTACTGCTCCAGCTGGCAGCAACCCTTGGGATTATCCACATAGGCATATGCAGAATGTGGAAATTCTGAGGTTAAGAAGGCTTCCACCTCGATTCCAGAAGAAGGCCTGGGAGACCAGGCAGTGTGCCCCTGAGAGGGAAATGTGTAAAGCTGGGTGTGAGAAGCCTGTTTGGTGGAAATCCCAGAAGTTTGAAAAAGCCAGGAATGTGGATCATGCTAAGACGGAGCAAAGCCGGCCTAAGAGAGAAGCCACGGGAATTACCACCAAGAGTGCCATAGGAGTAGAGTTGCATAATGCTCACAACTCAGTGCAGACTGCTTTGGATGTTCCAGTTGGAACTATGGGATTTAATGTTTACCCTGCTAGATTTTGGACATGCGTTGGTCCCAATGTTTTGTATTATCTTGTTTTTTTTTTTTTTTTTTTTTTTTTTTTTTTTTTTTTTTTTTTTTTTTTTTTTTTTTTTTTTTTTTTTTTTTTTGTCTTTTTGGGACAGGGTCTCACTATGCAGTTCAGGCTGGCCTTAAGCTCACTTTTGTAGCCCAAGCTGGTCTCGAACTAGCACCGATCCTCCTGCCTCAGCCTCCCGAGTGCTGGGATTACAGGTATCTTGTTGTTTGGAACTTTTTGAATTGTAATGTTTATCTTATGCCTTTGAATGTTGGATATGTTTAACTCTTCTATTGTAAAGGGGCTCACAGTTGAGCGTTTGTCTTGGATCTTGGAGGAGACTTGGGATTTGAACTTTTCAGCAATGCTGAAACTATTGGAACTTTGGCAACTTTTCCAGATGGACTAAAACACTTTTTTTTTTTTTTTTAAAGGGATATGTATGAGACTTTGGGGGTCCAGGGGTGGAATGTTATGGTTTATGTCTAATTGTCCCCCCAAAGCCTCATGTAGTCATTGGGTGGGGACGTCTAGAGTTTGAGACTTGATCCATGATCCCTGGGATTATGGGTTTTAGTACTAATGGGATTATGGGTCGAAGTACTTTTGGGATTATGGGTGTAGCCTAGGGCGGAAGCTAAGGTGGAGAGCCTGAGTGTAGTATAAAGAGAGACAGAGAGACAGACTCGAGCTGTTGCTGCTCTGCTGCCCTGATTGTTTGGCTGCCTCTGTCACCATTTTGTTGCTGCTCCATCTCTAAGAACTGAATGCTGTCTGCCCTGTTCCACTCAGCCTTGGGCCAGCTGAATATGGACTGAAACCTCCAGTAACTGTGAGCTAAATAAACCTTTCTTTCCTTCATTTTGGGTGTCAGGTACTTGTCCCAGCAATGAGTAAAAAGTAACTAAGACATACTACCAAATTATTGGTTCTTTTTTATTAAAAATTATTATTTATGCTAAATTAAGACTCATAAATAGTTTATTATTCTTTTTTTATTTGCGTATTCTGATGCCAAGAACATACCCTGGATGAATAGCTTTGTTCATTAGATGAATGATAGAATTTGTCTGCATTTTTAATTTCATCTTTGTTCTTTACATAAGCTATATATATATATATATATATATATATATATATATATATATATGTATGATTTTATTCTACTCCTATCCTATCCTATCCTATCCTATCCTATCCTATCCTATCCTACTCAACTGTTCTCCATTACGTCACCTATTTATCTATATCTCTATACACTGGTACCATTGGTATTGGAGATTTAAACTTAAGCTTTTGCAGTAAACTGCATCCCAGACTTTTTTGTGCTTTGGAGAAAATGTCTCACTAAATTTTGCAGGTGGGAGGGACATCAACTTTCCATCTTCCTTGTATCTGATTTTCCCAGTGCTGTTCTGTACATCATTAATTCAACTTTTGGGAATATTAATGCTTCTCTTTACTACTTTGATGCTGTTTTCTTCCAATATCTTTATGACTATATATATATATATATATATATATATATATATATATATCCTCTTATTTTATTTGATTTAGTCTAAAATATTTGATAACATAAATCACAATATCTTCACTTAATTTTTTCTCATCATAAAAAGCAGCAATATTCATTTATTTTCTAAATTATACTCAAAATATTTTCATATATACTTTCTCAATTGTTTGGTAAAAAGAATGCCTAGACAAAATGATGTTCTGTAGTTCTGAAGTAGATACCACTGTGTATTCTAAGAAAGAATTAAAAGTGATTGATGATCATTCATTATAAATGTGCTGATAGTATAATAATACCTAAATAAATATGAATATAGACATATCAATGAATTAAAGCTTTTAAAACCTTTTTCCAAAACATCTATGGAAATGATTTATTCTGCTGGATCTATATATTGTTCATTGGAAATAGTATGTTACTATGAAATATTTAGTATAATTTAATTTCTCCTGCAGAGAATTGACCAGAATGTTAGAAATGATTGTCTCCCTACCTAGGTGTTACCTTCATGTCAGGCCTCAATGAAAAATTTACTATAAAAGCTGCTATAGGCCTGGTAAGATAGCTCAGCCATCTAAAGTGTCTGCTTAGGCAAGCTTAGTCAACCTCAGGGATTCAGGTTCAATCCTCAGCACCACATGCTGCTCCAGCCCCAACCCTGGGTAGGCTGAGTCAGACATAATATAAATAAAGTTTTTTTTTAAAGCTGCTATAAAGTAGTCTTATACTTGAATAAATGTAAGTTTAAAAAGATTTCATTAAGTATTATAAATAAAATTAATTTCATATACATTATCTTATTTGATCTTCAATAATATGAATAGTGTAATATAATTTCATCATCTCCACTTTTCAGACAAATAAAGTTGAGTCTCAAACTTTTGTTTATCATAGCTTATGCAGGAAGTTTAGGAGTGGATTAATGCTTAAACATCTTTAAGCCCTGAAATCATGAACCCTCTTAAGTTTTCCAATTCTCGGTAAAACAGTGCCTTTCATAAATATAGAAAATTCCAGTTTTTACATATGACAAGGGAGTATTTTTGAGCAAATAAATCAATACTTTGTCACTGATGATTAAGTAATCCATTTTATCTGTGGGCAAAATGAAAACTATAGAAAAATAGGAGGGTAACTAAAACGTATAAGAGGTTGACTTCATTGACACCAAGGGTTAATTGGTTAACACAAGTACCTTTTATAGCTCAGCCTTTAAACTAACAAAGCAAGTGGGAAATACATTTCTGGCCACTCAGACTTAAACACTTCATTGCTCTTTATTGTGTTTGGCTGTGAGTTGTTTAGAAGAATGCATTTTAAAGTAGAAACCCTTGTGCGGGAACTTAGTGTCAGAAACTAATACCTGGAGCTTAAATGCTCACACTTAAGTTACTGCTCTAATAAAACATTTCAGTAAAACTTTCCTGTACATTCTATCTCAAAGAAATATGCAAATATATTTGACAGTGAAATCCTCATTTCTGACCTAAATTTGCAGAACTTTCTAAAACTTTTGTTCTTCAGAGATACAAGGGTCAGCTCTCACGGGATTCACTCCAATGAGGCCAAGAAGAGAGTTAAGTATGATTATGTTAAAACCACTGGAGACACAGAAAAAGTAAGCAAGAAACTTCGAAAAGTTTTAACTCATGCAGGCTGAGACTACTTTGGAAATACTTTTTGTAAATTCTGAGACCAAATCATTTTTAATTTGTTAAAGAAAGGTAGAAAATAGTTACTTATGTAATATTTAACATTTTTTCTGAAAAATAATTATGGTGTATTCTAAGTTGGAATATCCACATCATCATATGAAAAACTATTGGTTAAACATATACAATACTATTACAATACAAAAACAACTAAAAAATTACTCTGTCTATATTGGTAAAAATCAGCTTTGATTTTTTTTTTCTAAGTCAAGATCATTGATTAAGGAAGGTCAAAGTCTTAGAAAATCTTGAAGAAGAGAGGTCTACAAGAAGGGCATTCTATATTTCAGGCAGTTTGGACTTATTTTGCTGAAATTGCTGACTTTCTTATATATACTATTCAAACATGTCATTTTACTTCTCAAAATAAAATATTTTTTCCTAGCTAACAGCTAGTTATAGATAAGAATGATGGGACTCTTCATATAAGGAGAAATATGATTGTTAGTTTACATTGTATACATATCTATATCTTTATATCTATCATCTAGTTCTATCTCTACATACACTCATACATGAACATATGTGTATTTATATTAAATTCTTATGTGTACATATTGTAAACCTATCAGGGTGTGTATATGTTTATATAATGTTTGTTAGCACATTTAAATAATGTATAAGAGTATTCCCCCAAAATAGAAATTAATTTTCATCTTAACAATTTGCAGTGCTCATGGATAGGTAAGTTCTTTTCTTCTAGTTATCTCCCAAGGTATACTCAATGTTTCACTTTATTATTCCCTAAACATCATATCCTCATACTGTTTTACCTATGTTATTGCCTCAGCAAATTCTTATTTGTTAAATACAAGCTCTATAGTAATTTACATTGTGAAGGAGTTGCTAAAATTGTATGCATTAGCTGGGCGTGGTGGCACACGCCTGTAATTCCAGCACTTGGGAGGCTGAGGCAGGAGGATTAGTGCAAGTTCAAGACCAGCCTGGGCTACTAAAGTGAGCTCAAGGCCAGCCTGAGCTGCGTAGCGAGACCCTGTCTCAAAAAGAAACAAAAAATTGTACGCATAAAAGTTATGCAAAGGTACTTCTAAATGTTCAAATATATGTACTTTTTTTACATATTTATTAAGGCAATATACAAAGCTAGTTATAAATTACATAACCTATGAAAGGGTGGTGTATGGCTCAAAATATGATAGTACTGCCAGTGCAAAGTATGAATGAAGTCTAAGGAGAATTAAATGTATTATCTGTTTGCAATCCTTTGCTAAGAATCTATGCAACATGATAGAGGGGAGCATGTCTGTTTTACTCTTTCAAATCCTTGAAAGCTCCAAGTCTCTCCTAGGCTTATTGTGATCCCAAAACTACATAAAAAATGAAATTTGTCTGTATCTTGAATATATATAATGATGGAATTCTTATGGTAAGTTATACTGAAATTATAAAAGTAGCATTAAGCATTTTGATTAACATGAACTTATTAACAGATTAGCAAATAATTACTAAATTTTAACCTCCAGCAGAACATCTCTATAGCACAAAGATATTATTTTGCTCTGCAAGGAAGCTGGGATGTTTCATTTAAGTCCATAGAGCTGTAATATGTAAAAGTATCATCTTAAGAAGCATGAAAATATCAATCTTATTTTCTGGACTGAATTTTTGCCTCTGTTTAATTTAAACTTAATCTTCTCTTCTGAATATGCCCAGTTGAACGCCTACTATTCCATGGGTACAGTCATCCATGCTGGGATATATCTGTGACAGTGGCTCTTCCTGACCCGATGGATCAATCTACTGGGAAGTCTTGGCAGTTTCTGAAATGTCATTTTTACTGTAAGATCTTATCATTTGAAAGTAACACAGTTACTGTATGTACCTCTAAAAAAATTCAAATAAGTCTGCTTGTTCTACTGGAGACTGCCTATAGTTCAGAGGTGGCAACATCCACCGGGTACCTCAAGGGCTGCTCTGCAAAGGTGATTCATTCCTTCTGGTACAGCTCAGGTAGGTAAGAGAATGTTGCAGCCACACCTTAACATAATGATCCATCCACCAGAGGCAGTTATATGTAAGTATATAAATTCTATGTTTTCCTGTGTAAAACTTTTACTGAAATGTCCAAGAAGCATCTAATTAAAACAATAATTTTACTGTCATCTACAATAATTTCCATGATATAGCTAGAGACACTCAGAAAAATTTGGTGGAAAATTACTAATACACTCTACATTGGCTGTAGGTCTCATTTACAGCAGATTTACTATGTTTTCTTTATTATGCACTTAGATCATCCATGTCCCTTCCTCTCACTTACTTTATCTAAAGCTTATGATAGCCTCTGTTAGCTGTTAAGGAATTAACATTCTCTTACTTTCAGAGTAGGAACATTTTCCATTCCAAACTAACCATTTTGTACTTGTCATAGAACTATATAGATTTATAATTACGGTTTCCCAATCATTTTATTTCATTATAATTTTATGCCATGATAATTACTCTTGTTTCTTTGTGCGTGTGTGTGTGTGTGTGTGTGTGTGTGTGTGTGTGTGTGTGTGTATACAGGCATGCATGTGCACCTAGGATCTTACTATCCAACTCAGACTCACAGTGATCCGCCTGTTTTCAGTCTCTCAAGTGCTGGGATTGCCACACCTGGACTCCACTGCCTGCTCAGCATGTCCAGGTAGTGGGGCTGGTGTGGCGTGCAGTGCCTGGGATTGAATCCTGGCCCCTGAGCTTGACCAAGCAAGCACTTCATCCACTGATCTATCGTTCCAACCCCTGTTTTTTTTTTAATATCATAGCTTAAAGTATGAGGATTTTGAGCTTTTAAGTTACATAATTTATTTTGGGCTTATTTCTGTACTTAAAATTACTTGTAAAATTAATTTAAGTTGCTGTATACACAATGCATTCTCTCTGTGGAAAAGATTGTTTAGCCAGTCTTCATTTTTATTTATGACCGTTAGTGCTGCTGTAAGTTCTCATACACAACTATTAGTATATATCTTGACCCACTTATTTTGGCACAAGTAAGAATGGAGTTGCTTCTCACAAACTATCCAGCTATTCAAATTTCAACATATCATGATATACTATTATTGACAAGATAGTGACCATTTATATTTCATAGTAGTACATACATAATCCAAAGTTTTGTCAATATTTTAACCATTCTGCTGGGTGTGAAGTGACATCTTATTGCATTTTTAATATTTTTTTAGTTTAGGACTAGTAAATTTGATCACAATTTTATTTTATATTAGAAAATTGGACATGTAGATATTTGTCAAAGTACTTGATGAAGTCTTTTGTCAACTTTCTTTTCTGTTTTACTGAGTTTAGGACAGAGCCTACAGGGTCTCACTACACAGACCAGATTCATAGTGATTCTTCCGTTTTCAACATCCCGATCACTGGCTGGGACCATGCCCCCAGACCCTGTCTCAGCCGCTGTCTCAACGTGCCCCAGGGGCATGGTCAGCACTGCATGCTGGGGATTGAACCCTAGCTACTGTACTCTGCTGAAGGATACACTTTAGTCTGCTAAGCTCCCTGGATGGCCTTTCTTTTGCCAGTTTTCTATTTGGATGTGCAATTATTTTTATGAATTTTGGGACATTATGGGGAATATGAGTTATATCAGTTTTATTTAAGTTGAGGTCTGACATTTTATTTTTTTAGTGCTATTTCATTTTCATAAATAAAATTATTAATTATGATATACAAGATTTATTTGTAGCTTATGTACATAAATATAAGTTGTACTTTTGGTTTTCAAAGATGACCAAATATAACTAATGGCATTTGAATAAGCTTAATTTTTCAATTATTCCTTTTATGAATAGTATTTTTCAGAACTATTAAGACATATTTCATTTCAACATTCATGTTATTCTCATGAATTTGTACAGTAATTGTCATTCCATTTACATTAGGTACTACAAGTCACATAAAATTTACTTTTGTGAGATTATCATATGTATTCAAATATCATCAATGATGTCATTGATTGTTGACTAGGAATAGACATCTTTTCTTCTAATTGTATTCAGTTGGCCTGTTTGTCTAACAATTTCATAGAACATTCTCTCAAATATAACATTTAAAAATTATTTTGTTGAATTATATTATTCTATTATTTAAAAAGTATTTCAACAAACAATGGTCAATTTGTATTCTTATTCACAATTCCTTTGGCATAAGGAGTAAGCAAAAAATTCTGGTCAAAAATGTATGTAACTGAACTTATAAATAAAGCATAATGAAAACAAAGTGACAGCTCTACGATTAAATGTTATCAATGACTGAGTTTTCTAGCTTGACATAAAATTATGTGCTACAAGGTAGTGTGGTCCACAGAGCGTACTGCCTTTACCATTGAGTCCCATACCAAGAATATTTTCTAGTCTCTGTTTTAGAAAACAAGTTTTATGATTTCTTACAAAGTTACGAAGGCTGGGGTTTAATAAGGGTTTGTATTTTGACATGGCCTCAATTCCAGTTGTGTCTTCTAGCCTCAGGAGCCTGTTGCAATCACTGCCTCTTCAAGGAATGTCAGGTATTCCTCCCAGAAAATATGTCCCAAATTCTAAGTTCAACTGTTTTTCTTCTGTTTCATCTTACTTCATGAAAACTCTGTCGCTCTAGTTGCAGTGCAGCCTTTCTACATCTGCAAACACATTTTCAAACATATTTTTCACTTTTTCTCACCATTCTCAATATAAAGGTCGGTATGCATTACATAATTTGCCATTAGAACAAGCAAAATATTCTGTATTTAAAAATTAAACTTTGTCTCCTATGCTAGAAAACAACTACAGGAAAGTTTAGGAATGTTTCATTTTTCCTGCTACTGCATCTATATACTCTACCATAGAGCTTCTGTTTTGTGAAATGAATTGATGTGGTGTCATATAAAGCTATTGAACTCAGTTGTCTATGATGGAAAGTTCTAGTTACTCACACCTCTCGTTCTCTAGGTTGACTTTTCTTCCATTCATGCATATAAGAATACTATTCACATTGTGAAAGATTAATAAACCCTAGATTCCACAAAAACTTTATTTTATGAAAAATGTCAAGTTGAACTTCGTCAGTTAAGCACTTGAGGTTATTAAACTGCTTGTGATGTTAAAACTTGAGAATTTGCTTTAAACTTTGGAAAAGTGTCTTTTTCTACTTCTGGGAATAGATCTTCCATATAAATAATAAGTAGGCTTAATGCTTCCCCTCAGAGCAAAGACCCAGATGTCTATAGAATAGAGCTTTAGTTCCAAATAAAGTTCATTTTCTGAGGGCCTATAATTGTAATTCAAGAGCTTTTGAGTTGATTTCTTGCTGGGATCTGAGAAGTCTTAAAAATAGATTCTTTTTAGAGTATAATTTCTATGAAATGGTCATTCATCTTATAGGGTCAATTAACCAATCTATGATTTAGAAGAAATAACATCATCTATACTCTTGTCTTTTCAAGAAAGTTCTGCAGTCAATGAACTTGTCTATGACAGTATACTAATTATAGATTTGTTGTCTGTGCATATGAAAGAGAATAGAACAAATAATCCGTCATAAAATTTTCATTTCTGTATAATTGAGATAGAAGCATCCAATACTGGAGGGAGAAAATAAACTCACAAAATAAAATTTAGCGTAACTTTGTATCTTTCTTTGACTCATAAAGGACTTACAGGTTGTGTTATGGTAAAGCATTGCTGTGTCAGACTTCTTTCTTCCTCTCCATTTCTTCTTTAATGAAGGCAATAGCAGGCATTGAGCAAGGATCCGGTGTACTATCACCTAGGTGCTGAAAGAACACCAGAATCCAAGCTCCCAAATTCTCTTTAGAGTCAATCCTGTGTCCTTTGAGGATTCCCTTCCAATACTTGGGAATTTGCCTCCAGCATCCAACATTCCTACAGTCTGCAAGCGTCAAGATGAGCTGTTCCCTAATGCAACATGTTGGTGTCACCTCATTGGGAAAACTGGAACTTCCAGAATCCTTGTGAAATCCTTGTAACGGAGAGTTTCTAAATTAGCTTATTAACCTTTTCCCTGCCACTAGTACTTTGTCGTTGCATCACTTAAAGTGTAATCCATGCTTCACTTGTACAATCTTTGGACAGAAAGACTGAGTGCTTCGTGCATTCAAGACGATGATATATGCACATGCATGTGGAGTGACGATCTTGTTAGTTTTGTGTTAAGTGTAACAATGTTTCTATCTGTGTCTGATGGAGCTATTTCTTCATATTTTTTTCAATTTCTTAAAATTCCTTGTCAAATGACTATATGATAAACAAACATACAAAACAAAAAGTGAGCCAATTACTTTATTAGAAAACTGAGAAAGAACATAAACTATTTCATACATAAAAATAGAAAACAAATAATAATTAAAATAAAAATTTAACTTTCTTCAACTAACTAATGAGAACTATACTATCTTTCTCTCTTTTTTTTTTTTTTTTTTGTGGAAATGGGGATTCAACACAGGCCCTTGAGCTTGCCAAGGAACACTTACTCTACTGAGCTATCTCCCCAGCCCCTAAAAATATGCTAGTATTCTACGGTGCAGTTAAGATTTGAGATTTAAATTTTAATGTCAGTTGAAGATGAGGCAGAAAAAGTGGTGTTGGTTCCCATAATCCTCATTAGGAAACATCCCCTGAGCAATCACTGTTTCTTTCATTAATAGATGGGTTGAGGAAATATTTTGAGGTATGTTTGATAATTTAATCAATGTCATGATGCATTAGCATAATAGTGATACTCTTGTGGATGAAAGGTCTCCAAGAATCTTTGAAAGTAAAAGGAAGGACTCATCTGGGACTAAATCAAATAAAATGTCTTGACAATTAGAATGATATTAAGATAGAAAATAAGGACAAAGTCTACTTAACACATCATTAAAATTCTATCTGTTTCCTAACACTATGACTTTCATTTAAACTAATTTTCACAGTGTTCCTTTTCGTTCAGCATTAGCATTACTGTGTTAAGCTAAAGCTCTCTCTGTATAACAGCGTTTTATTCACTTTTGAGAATTTATCTGGAGCTTGCAGAATCATCCACCATTACGTATTGTTTTCTTAGGTTGTTAGCAACCATTACTGTTTATGAAAGTTAAAGGATGTTTCCTATCTTTTAGATTATTACACTACTTAAAACACATTGTGTAGGGCTGGGGAGATAGTACAGTAGTTTGAACACCTGCATGACAAGCACAGACTGTGGCGTTCAATCCCTGATACCAAATAAAAAAATAAAAAATAAATATATACATACATAAAATACATTGTGTGATGCAAATATGTCATTAAATTAGAATCTAAGTCTAAATTGATTTCAGAAAATAAACATGCATATTTTATTAAACTTAAATGAATTCATTGTAATAAACAATGTTTTTGACATCAAGATTACTTACATAATAATGTATAGTTTAAGATGGACAATCCCATATGGTATCTCACGTGATCCTCACAGCAGTCTCTTAGTGTAGAGTTGTGCTTTTATTTTCTTTAATGTGGTAAGCAAGACTTGGGAAGCAAATGATTTACACAAGATAAGATGGATAGATGGATTCAAATTGCAAATGTTTGACCCTTATATTCAACTCTTTCAATTCTGCCCCATTATATTAACGTTTTTGTGAAACAAGGGATGTATTTTTCCTTCCCTCTCCCTTTCCCTCTCCTTCTTTCTTTCCATTTTCTTCTTGCTATAGCTCTCTCTCCAGTGCCTAGACAAATTCTCTACCACTAAGCCACATATCAAGCCACAAACCACTGCTTGCAAATTCTACTATGTAAGCCAAAAATTAAACATATACAGTAATACTTAAAAATATATGACATCAAGAAGCATATGTACACATATGCACATTTATATTTACTTGATATATGTAGAGCTATAATTAAAAATAATTGATAGTTACTCATATGCAATTATCATGTATTATGTGTTGTATGTGGGCCCCTGCGCAGGCTACTTGCTTGGCTCACTTACGGGGGACTCATTTCAGTGCCACCTCAGAAATCTCTTAAGTACGTCTGGTCTCACTGTCAGGTGGAGGAAAGTAGATGAAGTCACATAATTAGAATCCCTATCTGTTGGCAACTGAGATTGTATTGTCCCTTTCATTCTTCCACATACTGCCTTACTACCTGGACCTAGGCCCAACTCACATGTTTGTAAAAGCTAGACATATGTAGTGAATGGATGAAGTGGGAAGATGAAAATGTGGAGAGTGGAAAAGCATGGAAATCCACCAACATCTAAAATAGAAATCATTGCTATTCTACTATTTTTTTTATCTTGTGATATTGTGAGCCTAGAGTTTCCAAACCTCCCATGTTGGCAAAGGAGGTGAAAACGATATTTTCATGAAGAATTTTTCTAATTACACAGGCTTAAACCAGTTCTGTTTTATTTTATGATAGGTACATCAGATACAAAACTAAGCTCCACGAATTAAACTTGAAAAGAAGTTGGATAAGTTAAAGCTTCCAAATCTGACTACTATCGTGAAAGCCTTGTTGCAGAATAAACACAAATGAAATAGCTATGGCCCCACAGGAGTCAAATTTAAATAAATTTTCAAATGTTTGTGTAGTATCTTTAAATAATTTCATAATTATTAAAATGTATAAGAATAGTAAACAATTTATAGATCCATTTTCAGTTATCCCTATTTTTAACAGTTAACTATATTTGTTTTATGTCTCTCCACTTACATCTATATGGTGTGTAAATATATACACATATGTAAATGCTTTTAACCATTTGAGGATAAGTTGAGGGCAAAATGCTCATGTACCTCCAAATAGTATATTGATTCACTAGGAATAACAACATTCTTGTACCCAATTTCAAACTTAAATTAGTAAATCAGATGACTCCATTCAGATTTCACAAATTGTTCTTAAGATTTTCATTGGAAAAGCAAAGTCTCAGCTCATGTGCTGTATTCAATTTTTATGGCTTTCGAGTTTAAAATTGTAGTGATTCTGTATAATGTTTGGTTTTGAAATTTGCAAAGACTAATGGACAGTTTTTACAGGACAAACTGCAGTTTGGGCTTGTCTATTTTATCATGATTGGAATTATGTTTTATATTATTAGTAGACAGATTACAATACATTTTGTTCTTATCAATATCAGGAATTACATATAATTGATTCTAGAATTATGAACAACGTTAACATAGTTAAGATGATGTACTTTTCTTCTTTGCAAATGTTCTACTTTAAGGATGAGCATTTCTTTAATTCATTACATCCATTCAAGCCCATATAAATTCATGAATGGTTATCATAGTCAGTAGATTCTAATCATTGGACTAAAATCCAGTAAAATACTACATATTTTAACAGTTAATATATCTTAGGTTTGCTTAGTGAGAGTACTTAAAGCCGATTTCTGCTTGCTTATATCCTCTTCACTGTCTGAGCTCTTCCCTACTTCCTGGCCTACACAGATGATCCAGGTAGCTTTCTGCTTCAGTTCTGTTATAGGTAACTGAATTAAATATAAATATTATAGGCAGTTAGACAGGGCCAGGCCCTCAAGGTCAACATGGAAAACAAGGTGACTTTACAACTAGAGACAGACACTCCTCCACCATGGGCCAGATCTCAAGACAAGAGTAAACAAAAACAACTACATATTTACTTAAGGGTGGGCATCAGAGATTGATTAGTTAAATAAGTTAAATAAGTATCAATCACCTTGAAATAACCTGGAAAGAGTTACAAGCCCAAGCCCAATAGGTGGTATTGACTTGCCTTCTCATTGGATCCTGATTTTAATCAATTTTACCTAAGCAATGGAGCTTGTAATCCCATTGGTTGCCCACAGTTTTGTCCCACCTCATACCCACCAAGGGAGTTCCCATGTTTTCTCACAACCTTAGACTCACCTTTCCCTGTGGTTTTTCTCTAAAAGCCCCTGGAAGACACAGCTTCTGGGGACACCCACTTGGGAACCTTCCCACCCTGTCCCTCTCTTGGACAGGAGCTTTCTTTCCCTCAACAAATATGTTCTGCTCATTAACTCCTTTTGTTCCTAAAATTCATCCTTCAGTTTTAGAGAACACAAGCTCGTCCCAGGTATTTTTCAGGTTAAGGATCATTTTTTCCCCCTATATCATTTTGGAGGTCATCCACCCATTTCAGTTTTTTTTTCTTCCTGAATCAGTTCTAAAGTCATTTTTTAAGAAACCAAACTTGCTTTCCTTTCTGCAAATAGTATGAAGAAATTAAGGTTTATATGCCAGCTGTGTTCACTGCTGCTCGGGCATTATCACTTCTCATCCCTTACAGTGGATAAATGTAGACAATGATTTTAACCATTGCTGTGACACTGGTAGACCAGACAGAGTTATACTTTAGTCAGGAGTTGTAGGCATATTTGAAAGAAAGGCAAGAGTAAAATAACAATGTGGAACTGTGTGGAATACATGAATTGCTACACTGACATATCTTCTGACTTTCTTATCTTCAAAAATATTTTAGACTGGACGTGGTGGCACATGCCTGTAATCTCAGCTCTTGGCAGGCTGTAAACAGGTGGATCACTATGAGTGAGATCTAGTACTGAGACCCTGAACAGTGTGTAGATCAGTGGTTCTCAACCTTTCTAATGCCGTGACCCCGCAATACAGTTCCTCATGTTGCAGTGACCCCAAACCAAAAAATAATATTGGTGGTTACTTCAAAACTGTAATTTTGCTACAGTTATGATTTGGAATGTAAGCACCTGATATGCATTATGTATTCTCATTGCTACAAATCAAACAATTTAAACAGTGATTAATCACAAAACAATATTTAATTATATGTTTAGAAATATTTATTACTAATTCCAATAAATAACATTTCACCATGGCATAGTGTGGGTTTAAATATGTATTTTATGGTGGCTTTAGGTGACCCCTGTGTTTTGGTTGTTTGACCACCCACCAGAGTCTCAACCCACAGGTTGAGAACCACTGCTATAGACCCTCCCCTAAAGAAATAAAGAAATAAAAATATATTTATGGTATTTTTAGCATATGTCTTAACATACATATCAGTGACTCCATTAGATTTTAGCATACTTATTAGAAATTGATTTAAATCAGATAGCATATTTTAATATCAATATCAAAATTTTTAATCTTCCTGTCTGTGCTTAAGAAAAATTTCAGATATAAACAAATAATTAAATTTGTATTTGATAGACTCTCTGGCACATCAACAACACTGAAAAAGAATATGAAAACAAAAGCACCAAAAAGCTATTCCTTCCTTTCATCAAGGTTTATTTTAAAGAAAATATTTTAATATACACAAAAATTCTCTCTCCAAATTTCTGTTCTTAACAGCTAACAATATTCTTTCTTAATGAGAAAGAGTCAAGAAAATGCATCTTGAAAAATAAGCAAGTTCATCCAAATTTTTAAAATATGTGTCAAATTTGAATATATCTACTAATGTCAGTCTGAGAAAGTGACTTTAGAGAGATATAAAAACCATGGCTTTATAACTCCTAGGACCAATCATATTCAAATATACATATTAGCAAACCTTTATAGTACTGACATAAAATAACATACTGATGCAAGTATATGAAAAAAGCCAAAGAAAATTTTTATTGTTCTAATGTTGTTTCAGGAATTAAGTATTGTTGGAGAATATATGAAATATGAAACTCTGATTTTCTCTCAAAAATAATTTGAAAATACAATTGGACATAAATCTCTAAGATCACTTCTGATCACTGGTCTACATGTGATAGTGCTTTGCCTCACTTGCTAAAATGCCATAAACTATAGATAAAATGTTTTAAATAAGTGTCCCCTATTTCTGAACTACTGTGTAGATCATGATAACATTTTATCAGTATGTTTATTTTTATCAAAGCAAGTACCAAATAAATAGTTCCATTCATTGAAGACTTACACTTCTACTGTTTGTTTATCAGAAGAAATTCATCCTTAAAAGATAGAGCATGCTAACCAAGCTATTGCATTTTTTCAAGGTTGATTCTTGGCTTATACATTTAAAAGTTAATGGTTAATATAGTCATTTGAGTGAGTTCCCTTTTTTAAGGAAATATAATTTTAATTTTCATAAGTGTCCACCTTTTTAAAACTGTAAGCAGTACATTTGTTTTATAATCTGTAGTTTTTACAAACATTTCACTGGTGTATGTTCTTTCCATACTTACAAGGAAAATAAGGATTTTTTTCTTCTAACATTAAATGTACATTTATTGAAGTTTTTTTCAAAATGTATGGAATAATGGTCTATTGTTAGATTTGAAGTTTTAATGGAGTAACATATCACTTGATTCATATTTCAGTCATCTGTGATTTATATGGCCTTTATATTGATTTCAATAAATTCCTGGAAGGATATTGTTTAGAGAAACTTTTAGAAATGCCTGATTCAAAGAAATGCTTCTGTTCTCATGTGTCCATATTTTACTTCTTATGACAGATTGTTTTTTCCTGTTGTCAAATACTTCTGATCTTGCTGAGATATCTGGTACTCTCTTATCTCATCCTTGTTTGCCTTTAAAATACTGCATTCTTCTGTTTTTGACCTTGACTTTAAAAAGTCTTTTTAGTCTTTGTCCAACTGCTTAAAGTTTAGATATTAAGGCCCAACCAAATAGCTGAGCAGATTAAAGCATCTGCAAGAAGTTGCAGGGAATGGGGTTTTGATCTCTTGGCCTGAGGTGCCTGGCCTGACCCCGGGGGGGCAGGCTAAGACTGCAAATAAGACCAGATGTGGTGGCTAGTGCCTGTAATCCCACCTTTTGGGAGGCTGTGAACAGGCTGATCATGATACTGATCTAGATCTAGCAGTGAGACCCTGAACACCATGTAGACACTTCCACCTACTCCCCAAATGTTTAGACATTAGATGTAGCCCTGCCCTTCTAAAACTGCCTTGCTAATGGAACTTTGTTATCCTTCAAATATGCTCCTACTACCATTCCTCACTTTTGATGTAAACAATAACTTTTCTCTCATTTATAACACGCTCTGAATTTTCTCTAGTTTTTGTCTGCACTAAATCTGAGTCATAAGAGAACCTGTGCTGTAACATTTTATAACTCAGTGGTGTCCCATTTATTCTGTTCAAGGAGATCACAGGGCCACAGAGGAAAGGGATTGACAATGTATAGTGTACCTAAGGAGAGTCACTTATAGGGAAAACATTCTCTCAGGCTTTCACAGAGAGCAATCTGGTCAAGCAATGGCCGTGACTCATCCAGAGGGCTGATACTGACAACCGTTCTACAAAGCACTGTATGTGGTTTCAAGGTAAATCCTGAGGGAATTTAACTGACTTTGGGAGATACAAAAGTTACATGCTCTATAATACAGGTCTTGCTTTAACTTGCTCTTAACCATCCAGCAGAAAAGTTTAACCATGAGGCATAAAAAGTAAAGCTAGATTAGTATGCTGAGTTATAAACAACTTAAATCAACAGCTTCCAACATTGCCAGTTCTGCCATAACCCACTGTGAGTACGGAAAACTAGACTATGTATACAACTACTTTCTCCTAGTTGAATGAGAAGAAATTTTTGTACCAATAATGATTAGAAAAACTGGTCGGGGTGCCGAGGTTGGGCTGGGTCAACGACCGAAGGCCAAGATGCAGGACCCTAATGAAGACACTGAGTGGAATGACATCTTACGCAAAAAGGGCATCCTGCCCTCCAAGGAAAGCCTGCAAGAACTGGAAAAGCAGGCGGAAGAGGAGGAGCAGAGGGTCCTGCAGCAGTCCGTCGTGAAAACATACGAAGATATGACTTTGGAGGAGCTAGAGGACAACGAAGATGAATTCAATGAAGAAGATGAATGGGCTGTTGAAATGTATAGGCAACAAAGACTGGCTGAGTGGAAAGCAGTTCAACTAAAGAATACATTTGGAGAGGTTTTGGAGATCTCCGGGAAGGACTATGTTCAGGAAGTTACCGAAGCCGGTGAGGGCTTGTGAGTGGTCTTGCACCTTTACAAGCAAGGGATTCCATTCTGTTCCCTGATCAAACAGCACTTCAGTGGACTGGCCAGGAAGTTTCCTGATGTCAAATTTATCAAGACTATTTCAACAACCTGCATACCCAACTACCCCGATCGAAACCTGCCCACGGTATTTGTCTACCATGAAGGTGACATCAAGGCCCAATTCATCGGTCCTCTGGTGTTTGGGGGCATGAACCTGACAAGAGATGAGTTGGAGTGGAAACTGTCTGAATCTGGAGCCATCAAGACAGACCTGGAAGAGAACACCAAGAAACCTGTTGAAGACGTGCTGCTGTCTTCTGTGTGTCGTTCTGTCCCCATGCGGAGGAGGGACAGTGACTCTGAGGGTGACTAAGGCCGCACCCACTGCAACTGTGCACACGTTCTTAATGTGACAAGTCGACTGCTGTTTTTTAAAAAGGAAAACCAAGAACAAATCCCTTTGAATTTTAACCTCTTGATATCTGTGCTTCCCACCTCATCCATTTCAGAAATAATCATTACTCAGAATTGTATTAAATTTCTTGGGCTGGGGAGATAGCTTGGGGGCTTAAGTGCCTGCCTGGCAAGTGCAAGGTCCTGAGTTCGATCCCTGGTTCCGTGGGGGCGCGGGCGGGGAGGAAATTTGTAGAGCTCTCTTTCTAAATAACTTTTTTTTTTTGTCTTTTTGAGACAGGGTCTTGCTGTGCAGTTCAGGCTGGCCTTGAGCTCACTTTTGTGTCGCTGGCTGGTCTTGAACTCGCACTGATCCTCCTGCCTCAGTGTCCCAAGTGCTGAGATTACAGGTGTGCACCACCATGCCAGCTAAATAACATTTCTTTAAAAGAAAAAATTTAAACCCTTTATTGGTATGGAAAATGTCTATATTTTCCTATTTGTGTTTTAAATAAATGGTAAAACTATTAAAAAAAAGATGATTAGAAAAATTATCATGTCTTCATCCTGTACTCAGATAACTACTATGAGGACAATAATATGCCTTATAACAATTATTGGGAATGTACTACTGATGTGTTTTAAAACTGTCACATTGTCATTTCTTATTAAAAGTAATTTAAAAAATCTGTGTCCTTATAAGCATCATTAATGGTAGAGTCAAAAAGTTCTAGAATCTCCCATTGGAAATTTTTAAAAACCTGAAGAAACCTTTTTTAAAAATAATCAAAAAAATAACATCAATAATGTTTGCAATATACATCATCTTCATGATGAATAAAATTTTATTTCTTTTGGATATATTATAGGCAACATTTTATTTGTAGAATGTTGCATGGCTCCTGGGAACATCTAATACTAATAAATGTATCTTTTTATTGGATGTCAGTTCAATTGTAACTTCTATAATTCTCTAATATCGCAAACATTGTTGATGAAATTTTTGGTTTAGAGTATTTGAAATGTATTTGGAAGTATATTTCTAGTAATGACAAGTCAGCAAAATATTTTCTTCTTAGTAATAAATTTTGGAAAACTAATTCCAGAACAACAGTTAATCACATATTATTTAGTTGTAAATACATATTTAAGACAAATATATAAATCTATATACATTATATTTAATTATGACATGAAAAATAAACATTGCATATAAAACAATAATCTTAAAATTTGTACACAATTCTGAATGTTTATCAAATAAAACACCAAGAGGTATGGCTTTGGAATTGAATCTTAATTATAAATGTTCAGTGCCGGGCGTGGTGGCGCACGCCTGTAATCCCAGCACTCAGGAGGCTGAGGCAGGAGGATCAGTGCGAGTTCGAGACCAGCCTGGGCTACAAAAGTGAGCTCAACGCCAGCCTCAACTGCATAGTGAGACCCTGTCTCAAAAAGACAAAAAAAAAAAAAATTATAAATGTTCAGTGGGTAGGTGCCAAATTGCATAGAAACTGCTTGGAATGTCATGTATAATTTTCCATCTTGGTGATATTAGAATATTGGTGAAATTACCTCAGGTGGCTTTGACAGATTTAAATGAATAATGAATGCAAAGTATCTAAACGTTAATGATACAATATATTAAAAATATGGAGTTAAATTTTCATCATTATTTTTAACATTTTTATTACTTATAATAAGAAATCACAATGCAACAATTTCAAAACAAATTAGGCATACATTCCCAGTAATTGATGCAATGCATATTGTTGTCCACATAGTAGCTATTTAGAGCACAGGATGCAGACATGATCACTTTCCTAATCATTATTAATACAAATTTTTTTCTCATTGAACTAAAAGAAAGTAGTTGTATACATAGTCCAATATTCCATAATTGTAATGGTTTATTGGCAGAACTGGCAATGTTGGAAGAAGTTGATTTTAGCCTTTTACAGCTCAACATACTACTCTAGCTTTGTGTTTTATTCCTCCAGGTTAAACTTTTCTGCTGGGCAGTTAAGAGCAAGTTAAAGTAAGACCTATATAACAGAACATGTAATTTTTGTATTTCTCAAGGTCAGTCAAATCCCTCAGGATTTATCTTGAAACCCTGTACAGTACTTTGTAGATCTGTTGTCAGTGTCAGCCGTCTGGATGAGTCACAGCTGTTACTTGACCAGTTTGCTCTCTGTGAATGCCTGAGAGAATGGTTCTCTATAAGTGACTCTCCTTAGGAATACTGTTCATTATCAATCCCTTTCCTCTGTGGCCCCCAAATCTGTTTGAACAGAAAATTTGGGACACCACTGAGTTATGGGATGTTATAGCACAGGTTCTCTTATGTCCTGAATCCTCACTGACCTTGAGGGGCTAGGGCCACAATATTGGGTATCCTTGTAGTCCTTATTTTTCTCTAATTTTTGGTCTGTAAACTTACATTCTTAACCCTCCAGAAGAGAAGCTTAGTGAGACTGTTGTAGGTAGATGAATTAGTTAGAAATATTATAGGCAGACAGGCAAGGCCAGGCACTCCTCTGCTGTGGGCCTGATCTCAAGACAAGTGTAAACAAAAGCAACTGCATACTTCCTTAAGAGTAGGCATCAGGGATTGATATGCTAAATAAGTATCAATCACCTTGAAAGAGCCTGGAAATAGCCATGAGCCCAAGCCCAACAGGTCTTACTCTTGCTCTTGGTTCGTGGCTTGCTTTCCCATTGGATCACAGTTTTAATGTATTTTGCCTAAGCAATGGTGATTGTAATCTCATTTGTCAACCACAATTTTATGCCACCTCATACCCACCTAAGCCAGTTCCCATCTCTTCTCCACAACCGTATACCTGTCTCACCACATTGTTTTTCTTTGTAAAGGTCCCTGGAGGAGACAGTCCACTAGGAGACCACCCACTTGGGACTCCCCTTCTGTCCCTCCCTCAGATAGGAGCTTTCTTTCCCTCAATAAACATGTTCTGCTTATTACCTCCATTTGTTTCTAAGTTCATTCTTTGGTTTTAAAGAACATAACTCATCCCAGGTACTTTTCAGGTTGGGAGTTTCAGTTTTCCCTGTATCAATACTATTATTCTATCACATAGGTACTTGAGCTTAACATCACTGTCTTTCTGAATATCAAACATCTTCAACTTAACTTGGAATTGGTATTTTCTGTCAATCATTGATATTCTAATTAATGCTTACAGAACGTAACAAAAGCAGTTACACAGTTTTACATAGAAATTTAGAAATTTAAGCATATACAAAATTGTAGCAGGTCCATGCTATGCCATTTTTTCTTGTTTCTTACTCTCTTTTACCCTTTTTTGTTTTCTTGTAAAACAATCATTTCACTGAAAGAGAGTACAGCAATAACTGAAATTACATTAGAAGAAGCACACAGTAGTAAAAACCTGTTGGAGGTTCTTAGGACCACTGTCTAATTCATACTGTGTGTGTAAGTGCATGGTTTTGCTCTTGCCATGCTTCCTATCTTTTCTGTTTGTATTCTCTTCATTGTTTAACCTTTAAGTTCTTGATGTCCATTCAGCTGTGTTATGCCTTTCCATTTTTATTTCTTGTTATGACTTCCTACACTAGGGAGACTATATGATATTTATACATTTAGGTTTGGTTTATTTCACTTATGAGTATAACTTCAAGATATACCCACTTATATATGAATTATTCTCGTTTCTAATTCTTCATAGCTGAATAATATTACATTATATAAAAATACCACATCATTTTCAACCATTCTTCAGATGATGGACATTTTGGTTGTTTTCAAGATTTGACCTTCACAAATTGTGCTGCTAAAAACATACGTGCATAGGTATGACTATGATATGATGTTTTTGATTCTTTTGAGAACATTTCCAGTAGGGAGATAACTCGATTAAATGGGATTTCCAGTCCTAGTTTTTAAGGCGTCTCCATACTGATTTCCATAATGGTTGCACCAGTCTGCATTCCCACCAGCAGTAATGAAGTGTTCCTTTTCCCCCACAGCCTCTCCAACATTTGTTGTTGATTGATTTCTTTATGATAGCCATTTCTTCTGGGGTGAGATGGTATCTAAGTGTTGTTTTCATTTGCATTTCATGACTGGCTAGTGATGTGGAGCTTTTCTTCACGTATTTATAGACTTGTTGAATTTCTTTCTCTGAGAAGTGTGTGTTCCTCTCAGATGGCCATTTCTGGATTGGGTCTTTGAATTTTGGGTCAATAATGTTTTTTAGTTCCTTAGAAACTGTACATAGAAGACCTATGTCTGAAAACTAATTAAAATATTTTTTAAATGTTTGTGTTGCCTTTTCACTCTGTTGATAATTTCTTCTGACATGCACATACTTCTCAGGCAGAGGAAGTACCAGTTATTGATTCTTTCAAATGTTAGACGTGCATTTTTATTTTTCCCCATGAAGTGCTTGCCTGCCCCAATATCTTCAAGATTTCCTCCCACCTTCTCTTCCAGGAGATTTCGTGTTTCTTCTTTAATATTTAGATCATTAATCCATTTTGACTTTTGTTTAGTGCTTGATGATAGCCTGAGTCAAATTTTAGTTTTTGGCAGAAGAGAGCCAGTTTTCTCAGCCCTATTTGTTAAAGAGGGTATGCATCTTGCAGTACACATGTTTGGCCCCTTTGTAAAACAGAAAGTGACTAAGTATATAACTTCTTCCCTATGTTCTAATCTGTTCCATTAATATTCAGATCTATTTTTTTTTTGCAATTACCATGCTGATTTTGCAACTGTAGCTTTGTAGTATAACTTTAGGTCAGGAATTGTAATGCTTCCTGCCTGGTCTTTGTTTCCCTGGACTATCTTTACAATTCTAGGTCTTTTTTTGGTTCCAAATAAATTTTAGGAATGATTTCTCCAAGTCTGTTAGATATGTTGATGGCATTTTGATAGGAATGGTATTTTGATAGGAATATTTATAACAATTTAGGGAGTATGGCCATCTTCACAATGTTGGTTCTTCCTATTCAAGATCAGGGGAACATCTTTCCATTTTTTGAAATCCTCCAGAATCCCTTTTTTCAGAATACTGTAGTTTTCATTGAATAGATCTTTTACTTCTTTTTCTTCTTCTTTTTTTTTTTTTTCTTTTTTCTTTTATGTCTTTTTGAGGCAAGGTCTTGCTATGCAGTTCAGGCTGGCCTTAAGTTCACTTTTATAGCCCAGGCTGATCTCAGACTTGCACTGATCCTCCTGCCTCAGTCTCCTAAGGACTGGGATTACAGACATGCACCACCATGCCTGGCTCAGATCTTTTACTTCTTCAGTTAGCTTAATTTGTAAGTATTTCAATTTCTTCGGTGCTTATAAAAGATATTGTTTACCTAATTTGTCTCTCATTGTGTTTGTTATCTGTTAGAGGAATGCTATTGACTTTTGTGCGTTGACTGTGTCTCCTGATATGCTACTGAACTTGTTAGTAATTCTAATAGCTTCTTTGTTGTGTTTTTTTGGTCTTCCAAATAGACTAACATGTCATCTGCAAATAATGATAGTTTAACTTCTTTACCTGTTCTTATTCCTTCTTCTTCTTTTTTTTTTTTTTGGTCTTTAAAATAATTATGTTTAATAGATATTGGGAATTTTTATTAGAAAACTAAAATCTTTTTGAAAAAGCACCAAATACAAATCTCACAAGTGAAAACATTTCATGTAAAACATTAATGTAAGAATGAAAATGGTGAAATGAGTTAAAATTTGATATTATTGATAACATGGGCTTTTGAACTGTGCAGGACCCATGCATATGCAGTTTTATTTGAATTTTATATAATGTGGAAAAATTGCAAATAAATTATTTATTTCTCTATCTTGTATAATGGCTGTAGGAATGATTCCAGAACTATTTTGAATAGAAGTGGTGATAGAGGACATCCTTGTCTTGTACCAGACCTGAGAATAAAAGGTTTCAGTTTTTTCCCGTTTAGAATTATGTTAGCTGTTGGGTTGTCATCGATGGATTTTATCAAATTGAGGTAGAGGCCATCTATTCCAATTTTCTACAGAACTTTGAATGTGGATGAGTGTTGGATTTGTCAAAAGCTTTCTCAGCATCAACTGAGATTATCATGTGGTTCTGAGATTTGGCTCTATTGATATAGCATATTACATTGATAGATTGGTGTATGTTGAAGCATCCTTGCATTCCTAGGATGGAGCCTACCTGGTCATGATGTATCATCTATATGGTTTTTTTTTGTGCTCTATTTACTAGGATTTTTTTTGGGATTTTTGCATCTATGTTCATGAGAAAGACTGGCCTGTAGTTCTCTTTTTTAGCTGTATCTTTTGCTGGTTTTGGTATCAGTATAATACTTGCTTTCAGGAGTGTTTTTGGCGGGATTGTTTTCTTTTCAATTTCATTGAAGAGTTTGAGGAGAACTGGGATTATATCTTCTGTAAATTTTTTATAGAATTCAGCAGTGAATCCATCAGGACCTGGGCTTTCTTTCCTGGTAGATTTTTTTTATTATCTTTTGTATTTCATTGGCTGTTATTAGGTTATTGAGAGTTCTTGTATCTTCTCGATTCAGTTTTGTTAAAGTGCACCTCTGTAGGAATCTGTCCTTTTCATCTGTGTCTTCAATTTTGTAAGAGTAAAGATTCTCAAAGTAGCTATTGATAATCTTCTAGATCTCCACTGGTCTGTGGAACTGTCACAGTTTTCATTCCTTATTGCGAATTTGAGTTTTTTCTTTTCTTCTTTTTGATGAGGTGAATTAGGGGCTTATCAATTTTGTTTAACCTTTCAGAGAACCAGGTTTTTTATTCATTAATGCTTTGTATTGTTTTCTTTGTCTCAGTTTAATTATTTTCTGCTGTAATCTTTATAATTTGGGTTTTAGGTTTGATTTGCTCTTTGTAAGCACAGCATTACGGTATTTATTTGTTCCCATTCTGTTTTCTTAAAGTGTGAATTCAGAGCTATAAATTTCCCTGTAAGAACTACTTTCATTGTATCCTGTAAATTCCGGTAGGCTGTATTTAAATTTAAACTGTACATATTGTTTAACTTCATGATTAATATTCTTCATAACACCTTGGTCACTGAGGAGGGTGCTGTTTAATTTCCATGTATTTGTGTGTGTGTGTGTGTGTGTGTGCGCATGTGTGTGTGATTTCTTTTCTCATTTATTCCCAGTTTCATTGCACTGTTGTTAGATAATATGCACTGGATAGTTTCTGTTTCCTTGCATATAGTTAAGCATGATCTATGGACTAGTATGTGGTCTATTTTAGAAAATGGCACATGTACAACTGAAAAAGTGTATTCAGAAATGCTTTGGTGGAACACTCTGTATATGTCTAGTAAGTCCTGTGTTCCAAAATCTGGTTCAGTTCTGCTAATTCTTGGCTAATTTTTGTCTTATTAACCTATCTTTTTGGGATAAACGAATGTTAAGGTATACTCTTAATATTGTGATATTGGATATTAGGGTTTTCATGTCCACTAATATCTGTCTTATATAGCTCAATGTTCCAATGTTGGATGCGTATATATTTATGAGTGTTATCTCTTCGTCTTGAATTTTTTCCCTGACCAGCATGTAATGACTGTCTTTATTTCATTTGATCAATCTTGGTTTGAAGTTGACACTGTCTTCGAACAGGACTGCTACCCCTGCTTTTTTCTGAGATGCTGAGGCATGTAGTATTGTTTTCCATCCATTGACTTTCAGCCTACTAATTTCTTATGTGTTAGGTGTGTTTCTTGTATACAGCATGTTGTTGGATTTTGCTTCTTAATCCACTATGCCAGTCTATTTCTTTTTATTGGAGAATTAAATCTATTTATGTTGATGGTTATAATTGAAATGTATTGACTTATATTTGACCTGTTTTTACCTAATATTGCTTCCCCTTCTCCTGTACGTAATTGTTTTCCTTATTTGGTGGTTTCTTCTTGTGCTCATTTGTGGAGTGTGGGTCATTTTTGTCCCTCTTTAAATTATCTTCTAATTATCTATGTAGGCTTGGCTTTGTCATTGCAAATTTGTTTAGTTGTTCTTTGTCATGGAAATATTTCACTTCTCTATTAAACTTGAAAGATAGTTTTGCAGATTGTAGCAGTCTGGGCTAGAATTTGTTTTCATGGAGGACTTGAAGAACTCTGCTCCATCCTCTTCTTGACTTCATGGTTTGTGAAGAGTCATCTGCCATTACTCTGATGGGTTTTACTTTAAATATAATCTGTTTCTTTTGTCTAGTAACTTTTAGTATATTGTTATTCTGCTGGATTTCTGTGATCTTGACTATTATATGTCTGGGAATGCTTTTACTTGTGTTGATGTTATTTGGAGTTCTATATGCCTCATTGATGAATGTCAGGTTGTTTTCTCATATTGGGGAAGTTTTCTACTATTACTCCTGCCCGTATTCTTTTTATATAATTTGTATTGAGTTCTTTCTCATTGCTGCCTATTAATCTCACATTGTTCATCTTTGCATTGTCTTGCAGATGTTGAATTAATTTTTTCTTGCACTCTGGTTGTTTTTAAGAGATCCTTTTTACCTTTTCACTAGCTGCGACTGTGTCTTCAAGATCTGTAACTCTATCTTCACTTTCACTCATATGGTGTTGCCAGCTTGTGATTGATATTTTATTGTCCTGTATACATCTTTGAAACTGTTTCATGCCATCCATTTCTTTCTTATATTGCTCTTTCAAGGATTACATTATTTTTCTATTCTCCTCCATTTTTTAAATCAATGTCTACTTTAGAAGCATTTAAGGGGCTGGGGAGATAGCTCTGTGGCAGAAGTGCCTGCTTGGCAAGTGCAAGGTTGTGAGTTTGAACTCCAGTACTGCAGAAAATAATAGTAATAATAATAATAATAATAATAATAATAGTAGTAGTAGTAGAAGGATTTATTTATTTTTTTATTATAATTATCATTTTTTTATTTCAGAGATTATTTCTAATCTGATTTCCTCTCTACCTTTCTGTAGTTGTTCCTTTACTTCGGATGCTATTAATTCAGAGATTTCTCTTTTTTTACTTCAGAGGTTATTTCTGATCTGATTTCTTCTATATGCGTTTGGTTTTATTTCTTTACTTAAGATGCTATCAATTCTGAGATTTCAGCTGTGTAATTCCACTTTTTTCTATGTGAGTGTCCCCTGCATTTATTCTGGGTGGTCTTGGAGCCTAATATCTCACCTTGTTCCTTCTCTTTATTATTTTGTATAGCTCTTTGCCCTCTGACATAGAGCTCTGGTGCCGTTATGTGGTTAGCACTTCCTGAAATTCAGGTCTGGACCAACCAAGTCGGAACTTGTCCAGGTGTGCTGACTGAATCTGGCTGCTATGCTCCACTTCTTCCTGCTGTTGCTCATGGAAGTGAACCCACTGTGCTCTTCTCGCAAGATGTTTAACTCCTGGATTAGCTGGGAGGATCTGAATCCTGCCTCTCCTCAGGGGACTTTGCTGTAGGGATCCACAGGAGATGCTGGGTCTGGGATCTGCAAAAGTACCTGCAAGCACCTTTTGCTGGATTCCAGGCAGGGAAGTGTCCAGTGGGCATGAGTAAGCTGAAAGTTCCCCTTCTGACATGCCCACTGGCGTCTGGGTTCCGAGTGGACGGGAAGGAGATCTCGTGGGCATGGGCGGGCAGAGAGGTCCTCACCTAAGTGCACTGGGGCTGGGGTGGCTGGGTTCTGGTTGGGCCTGTGGGGGATCTGATGGGAAAATTTTATCATTATTAATGGATATTATTGTGGAATCAAATACAATTTTTTCACAATGATTTGAACAATACATAAATAACTCAAATTTCATGTGTGGTCATCATATCTGCAATCATGATCATATACTGGCTCTACTTCCAGACTCAGCTACACACTCAGTTGGCCTTATGGACTCCAGAATGACATAACCCTTGGATTTGTGTACACCACATCAATTGTCTTTCTGTTAAATATAATAGCTGGTTTATATTTATGGGTTCTGTAACTGTTATAGATTGCGTGTTCATGGGGAATATGGACAGCTTTCTTCCATGGTTTGGTTAATTCATGTGAGTCTCTATCCTTTTAGGACATTTAGAAATAAAATTTACATCTTGGAAAAGGAAAATGTGGAGGATTAATCTAATGTGAGAATGAAACCCACCACCAAACCAATGCAAAAGTAATCTGTACTTCATGAACTTTTCTTGACCACAGTGGTTGACAAGACTTCCTGTACTGTCATAATGAAGATGACTTGTTCTTCCTTATGAACTGTGTCTTAGAAAAGTTCCTTGAAACAGCAGAATGACTACAAGTATATGGAAAGGGAAGATTGACTTTAGGAGGGGTGGGGAGAGTTAGAGAGAAATGTAAATAGAGGTAATACAGAGTATATCTTGGTGGCTGATGGGTGTGTGCTTGCTATAAAGTTGTGGTATGCTTCATACATAGGAAAGCTAGTCTTTGTGGAACTATCACATGTATTTGGTATATCCTGCTAGACCCCTAACCTTGTCTACAATCCAGAAACATAGAAGGCTTTGATTATCCTAGATTATACCAATTAGTGAAACTATTGCTTTTGTTTTTTGTACTTAATTTACAGTTTTAGGATTATTTTATTTTACCTTAAAGAGCAAAATTTAAAAAAAATAGCAAACGTTAATGTTTGTTTAACCAATCTGACGTACTGATATCTGAACAACAGATTTGACAGTGAAAATATGTATTATAAAAGCCATTATTAATTTTCATTTTTGTTTTGAAATTTCATTCTATCTATCTATCTATTATTGTATGAAACAGTTATTTTTAGAAACCACTTTATTACTGTGAGTATGAACAGATTCCAGGTCATACCTCTGGAAATTCATTGGAATTCCTCCTGTCCTGTTACTTGGCAGGTATTCCTTGAATTTATGACCTTATAAATCAACTTTACTTCCTACTATTTTCATTTGTTTTCATCTTTCTATATAGAATCTAAATTCCTCATTCTCTGCCAAGGGCCTTAAGCTTGGAGCTAGCCTTGCCACATGTTCCCTGTTTACAGAGCAAAGGCGAGGAACTTGAAGATAATGGGTGGTAGTGGTGGGGGTGAGGGGTCACTGAAGACTCCCGGGCCTTCCAAGATCATTTGATTGATGCTGCAACAGTGCTCTCTAAATTCCAAGATCTTCATTTGATTTCATTTATGTACGTGTCTATTCCCATCCGATAATGAGCTGCAAGGGTGTTGCTCTACCCATAATGTTCTGAATCCTTGTTTCCCACTTGCCCCATGTTACAGAATCATCTGCAATGTAGGGCTAACAAGAAGCCTATTAGCTTCAAGACTTCTTCACAGTTTTACTTCTAGACTGAACATAATGCTTTGCTTCTTGCTTTGTGAAACTTAATTTTTAGCAATGGTCTCTTTTTTTCCACATAGAAAGCAACAATTATAGAAGAACAGTGCGCATGCGATAGCTCATGGAGTCCCATGTGGTTATCCATGAATTTCACTCTGGTAGTGTGTGTTCCTGGGCATGGAGATGGAGGAGTTGGTAGACTGTTGCTGTGCCCGCCATGGAGTCTGTAGCACTGAGCCTGGAGCCACCTTGAGCCTCCACAACAACATCATTAGGCAATCTGTGCGCACTCCCAGGAAGAGGGGATGGCAGCCTGCCACAGCATCTGCGCTCATTTCCACTGAGTCACTCTGATCGCTCCTAAACTCACCCACTCTTCCCTAAGTCCCTAATTTCAAAATATGTTGTATAGCTAGGAGCACACCCCGAGTGAAATAAATAAGAATCTGCAAACTAAAAATAATAGATAATATGGTATGGTAATTGTCAGCCTACTCAATCTTCTTGAACTGTTCTCTACAGCTTTAAAATATATGTGTGTCTATATATAATTTTTTCTTCCACCATCTGCTCCAGTCCACTGAGAGCGTGTCCTGCTGTGCTGTTCTGAAAACTCCCTCGTGCCAACTTTCTGACATTCTTTCAGAGTGTTGGCTCAGCTTCTGTTTCTTTTCAATGTTCCTTTGCTCCTAATTCCTGGACTGACATCACCACTCTCCTCTGTGTTGCAGAGACAGCCCAGGTTTTCAGTATTTGCTACTGGTATAACCTGAGAGCTGTGCCAGCAAGCTTTCTATATTGTTGAAAATAGGATTACTGGCAAAAAAAAAAAAAAGCAAGACATCAGAGGTGAGTGAAAAATAAAATTCCAAATAAAAAAGCCAAAGTGAAAATTTTATTGGTCATGCAAGTTAAGAAAAGCTTAACTGGAAGAGCAGCTCCTCTGCTGCTATAGGTGCCGACGTCTTCCGATGCCGCAGGCTCAGAGGGGACTCTGTCTTCCCCAATAGTTTACCTATGTTCTTATCTAGTAGGGGCTTGCACTGATGTGTTCCTAGACATATTCGTATTCACCCCCCCCTTTTTTTTTTTAATACACTGAGAGGTTTCTGGAGGTGTGCAGCCCCTTATTATTCTTTGGTGTCTGAACAAATTTCAAATTCACCTTAGGATTTTAGAGCAAAGTAAATAGCAATAACAGGAAATGCTACCATCATAAAATAACTTAGACTGGATAATGTATAATGAAAAAATATTATTAGCTCAAAGTTCTGAAAGCTCAGTGAATCTAAGATCAAGCGGGAAGCAAGAGACAGAGACAGAGATAGAGATAGACAGATAGTCAGACAGAGAGAGGGTAAAAGGTAGAGACATAATGTATATGTATATATATATATTCACATATTACATAATATTACATATAATGCAATATATAGTGAATATATATTTACATATATTCACACGCATTCAGCTCAGAGATCTCAATAGTTGTCTCATTTGAGCTCCTTACACTAAAAACATACATACTACATATTACACACATATTACAGAGATGGAAACAGAGAGAGGTTATTTTTTTGTGTTATAGACACTCTTCTGTAATAAGAACACTCATTCATTCTTTCTACCTTCCTGGCCTTCACCTCTCCTTAGGCCCTGCCTGCTAACATTGCTGTACTGGGAATTCAGTTTCTCATATGATTTTTGGGGAACACCATTAAACCACAGCAACAAACTATCTCATTTTCCCGTCTCATGTGTAACGAGAAAAAAATACAATGCTGATTGAGTTTGCATCAGACTAAAACTTTGCAACTGATATAATTAATGGAACTATGATGTGAAATATAAACAAGAATGGTTCCTTGCTTTATGTACTAAACAACAGAAAGAGTATACGGCAGTACTATGGGCCACCTAAAAATTTCTAAGCATCTGATACACTCAAATGTCTGCTCTTGATATAAATGGATTATAGGGGAATGAATACAGATTTGATTTCTTGCCTCCAGAATGATTACTATTGAGTAATTGAGCCAGGATTTTCCTTCACCTCAATAGTTGTCTCATTTGAGCTCTTTCCACTAAAAACATACATATTATAACCAGTTCCTATAGGATATAATCTCGATAAATATGCTTAAAATTGTAAGTTTTTTAAGTTCTTAGTTTTGTGTTATTTTTACCTGGTAATGATATGATTGCATATATAATATATATATAATATATGTGAATATATAGTTACATGTATCCATACATCTTCATACATATATATGTATATATTACTATATTATATATATATATATTATGTATATATATATATATATATATAATATTCAGCTCAGTGGGTTTATCTCAGCTTGTGGGATTTTTCTCTAAGAAACACTACGAAATAAGTCTAGAAGACACAGAAATTATATCAGACTCTGAGAACAGACTAATTACCACTCTGATGCTTCTGCTGAAGATGGTATATAGCTGCTTATTTAGATTTCTCCTGTTTAATCATCATGTGGGTGTATCAAAGCTCTATTGTGTTCATATCTGTTTGTAACCTTTTGGTGGAACACCAAAAAAGCTATGTTGTATGTTGTCTCTTCTAATCAGTTTTATTAATTGTTTCCCTATTTTCAATAGAATAATTGCCATTGCTTTTCATGTAATCTTTTAGAAAATCTTGTTTTCTCTTCTCATAGTGTTTAGGTCACTTTTAGCTAAACGTAAATATAAATCAAAGTTGCCATTATTTATATGTCGTCATGCTAGTAGCTTCATTAGAAGTTATCAGTAATAGTAAAAATAGAAAACACAGTTGCTATAATCATTGTATACCAGAATTGTTTTAAGCTTTTTGATATATCACTCCAGTTAATGTTCAGAATAAATTTATGAAGCAGGTATTTAGATTATAATAATAGTTTCATAAAAGAAAAAATTGAGTCATAATGTTTCATTTATTATGTTCTAGTTATCTTTCACATGCAAATAATTATATTTTACAATTTTTATGAATCTAGATTTTGCCCACTAATTTGAAATTTTACCTTGTCTATTCAAAAGTGGCATCAACAAACTTTTTCTCTAATAGTGCAAATAGCGTGTATTATAAGTTTTGCTAGCCATATGATCTCACTCATTACAAATAGCCAAATCAATGAATGTGATTATTTTCCAATACATTTTTATTTTAAGAAAACAAAGTGGGCAGATTTGACCTATGGGCCATAGTTTTTTAAGATTATATACTTATTCTTTAATAGGAAAGAAGTTTATGGGTCTCCTGAATTTAATGGTTCATAGGTTCATTTTCCATGGAGGATATTTTAGCGAGCTTTTTAGGGAAGTAGTTTTTCTTTAAAATGAAAGATTTCCATTAAGCTTTAAATTTAATAATTTGGTCAATATAGTCCTAAGTCCAGGAAATGAGACAATTGTAGTATTTCATCAACTGTAAGCTACACACTTTCAATATTTGATCACCTGTGAAATCAGAGCAGGCCCTGTAATTTATAGTGTGTGAGACTTGAGGAAGTATAGAATCAGTTCCTTTTGTTAAACTCTATTTCTAATAATTTTGGGTCAGAAACTGCCAGCATCAATTGTCAAGTGAAGTAACTGTGTTTGTTACTGTGTCATTTGAAGGAGAATTAACACATATAGGATTAAAACCATTGTTGAAAGTTAATTGTAGGGGTGCTGCGGAGATAGCTTAGTAGAATAAGTACTTTCCTAGCAAGTGCAAGGACCTGAGTTTAATCCCTGGTTCCACAAACAAACAAACAAAGTTAACTGTAGGAGTTTAGCATGTGTGGGCAGACCTAGTGTAGATTTTTTTTTTTTTTTTTTTTTTTTTGTCTTTTTGAGGCAGGGTCTTGCTATGCAGTTCAGGCTGGCCTTGAGCTCAGTTTTGTAGCCCAGGTTGGTCTCGAACCCACACCAATCCTCCTGCCTCAGCCTCCTGAGTGCTGGGATTACAGGTATGTGCCACCACGCCCGGCTGGGGTAGATTTTTTAAAGTAGGGATTATCTCTGTATATTGTCATCAGGTATAGGTGACTCTATGCTTGATTGTATAAAAACATCTAATCTGGGAGATCAGAGGTATAGGTCAGGCCTAAGCAGTAGTTGGCACAGGAGAAGTGGTCACTCATGTTAGCCAGGACAAGGACATATTTGGATATTGTCTAGCTTGGACAAAATTTGAATTTGATATAGATTCAGGCACAGTCTTTTGTCATAAAGTAATCTTGCCCAATGCTACTGTTCAACAGCACTTTGCATGACTTTTCCCTGAACAGAAAGCCTTCCCCATATGCCAGAGGCTGGGGTTCACATCTCAATACACTGTTTGATTAATGAGCTTTATTTGTTTCTATAACACTTTAGTTGATATCAAAGAGATTTATTTACATAGTGATTATTCTTAAAGTTCAAGTAAGTAATTAATTTTGAACTATACTCCCTAGCAAAATCTTCTGGTTAAAACAGACAGTTTGTAAGCAATTCTTAAATGAACAAATTGCATAATTTCAGGAGTTTTTTTCCCCATACTAATACTTGAGTTCTAATCGAAATGAAAGTTACACAAATGTGCACGTTATAGTTGAATGTATATAACAGAGCTGTTAAACGTTGGTTTGGAGAACTGCTACTATTTTGGTAAAACATCATACAATCTTCATTCTGTTTCCTTAGTCTTGTTTAAGATAATACCATCTTTAAAACAAAATAAAAATGATTTACAATTATGCTGAAACAACTCTAAAATATAAAATTGCCTTGGAGAAATGCATAAACCCTTTACTTTAAAGAAAAATCATCCCAAATCTATGACAGTAGATTTAAATCTGATGCTTCTGACCAGTGATTCACTGAGTCACTTATCATGTTTCCATCCTTAAAAAAATGCATTGTAAGGACCTGAAGTATTCATTGCCATGACTTGGAATGCCAGAGAATGGAACAAAGTTAGAAGAACCAATAAATAAAATACATAGGATTCTATAGAGGTGAAAGCTTTGCACTAATTACAGTTCTACTGAAGTTATTTAAATTTTTTGATTTGCAATTTATGGTTAAGTGCACCCTTCTCTCCCAACAATCCTTAAAATGTCATCTTTTTCACAGAAGCTTCATTCTCATGAAAAAAAAAGAAAAGAAATTCATTTCTGAAAGTGTCATTTTTTAACACTTAACCAAGATCAGAGTTGTAAAAATGTATTTCCTTACATAAGTGAAGAATCATGAAGTCATTTAAACAAAACTTTTCTGAAAAAAATGAACTGTTCAGAAAGTATTGTGTATATCTTATTGGGAGGAAATTCAGTTCTACCTTGTAGGATTTCTGAAACATTTCTCATTGAACTGCTACTTGGAAGCTACACAAGTAGAAGAAAGTGTTGTTCCATTAGGTGTTTGGAGTTTTGTTGTTTAACCGTGATAGTTGCCCACTTGTGTACAAAAATGCATATGGTTGTTTGTTTAAGGTTATTAAATAAAAGTGTCAAAATAGTAAAGTTAGGACATCCCTCTTTCTTTAGCAGCTGTCGTGGGTTGTAGCTGATGTCTGTCAAGTGTGGATCCTGATTTCTTATGCTTCACTATGATAGGGGTTAAGGAAGACTGAACTAGAAAATAGCTAACAAACAATATTGGAAGATATGGACTGTAGCGTGCTTAGTTTAAAAGTTTTCTTGGCTCTAGAAAATAACATAACACAGAAAACATGCTAAATATGAGAGAAGACATTGTTGGTATGTTTTATAAAGACATGTAGATTAGTAGGGAAAACACATATGTTTGAATAGAAAAAATGGTAGATACTTTCAATGAAATGGAATATTATTAAATAACTCTACAGAAAATTATTCTGTGTCATTATCAATTAGGAAATGGAAAACATAATCATAGGGAATTAATGTTTTACTTCTTAAGAGAAAATTAACAAATTTGACAAGTGTAACAAGGATTGGAAAGCATAATGACCTACAGAAATGCTACTATAATTAATATGAGAATATGATGTAGCAGTTTTTTGAAAAGCTAAACTTTTTTCCCTTTGATACAAATACTTATTTTAAAGATTATCCTATAATGTGAAAGAAAGCTGACATCAAAAAACTGACAGTTACAAATATCTGGGAATAATCACCAAACCAAAAAACAGATAAAAGCCTATTATAGTCTGAAAAATGAATATTACATAGCCATTAAAATGAATTGAGTGACCCTCATGGTGACACACACCTGTAATGCCAACATTCTGGGACTGATTAAAGGATTGCTGTGAATTTGAGGCTAGCTTTTGTTGCAATGTGAGTTCAAGATGAGCCTGAGCTCCATAGCAAAAATATATCTCAAAAAGGCAAAGAAATAAGATTCTTATAAAATAAATGCATTACAGTAACAATTTTATAGATGAATCTTTATAACATAATATTACATGGAAAAGTTCTCAAAAGTATATAAGACATACATATCATATATATAGTTAAATAGATTATATATATATATGTATACATATAATCTATAGAAGTATAAACAATTCACAATTGTATTATGTCTTTATATATGTACTGTAGCCCAAACTGCCTGAGATCACCAGTTACTGTCATAAACTTCAGACTGATGCAGTTATTGATTTTCACCTTTTACCATCATTGATAGTTTTCAAAAGCTTTGAAAAGAAAAGTAGGGGATGTGGAACATGGGGGTACATCTGCCTTTATTTTGCAAGGTACAACAGGCTTCCTGTGTATCTAATTGTTTCCCTTCATTTGCCTCACTGTTGCCTTGTTTCTTGTCTCTGAATTTTGTATGTGTCAAAACAAAATCATTGCTTTTTACATCAATATTGCTGATCAGGAAAAATAAAAACTCTTTCACTTGTTTTGAAACTATGCAACAATCAGAGCCTTAGCCTCTTGTAGGAAGTGAAACCTATGGTACTTTTGATCTGTTCTAGACCTAAGAAATCTGAATTTATATTGCAGTATGAATTTTTAAATTGTTAAAAATGTTTTACTAATGAGATTAAAATCCATCAAGTTTAATTTGGGAATCTCAAAAGAAATTCTTTTTTTTATTTTTCCAATTATTTTAATGTTAAAGAAGAACAAAGACAAAATAAAGAAGCATAAAAATGGACAGAATTTCAAAACAAGAATAGAAAATTAGCAATGGTTGCTATATTACATATTGTTACCACCATATTTGTTGCTCAGATTATCAGATATCCTTGTCATACAATTAGCATGCAATATTCAATCAAGCAATTAAACATTAACTCTTCCTTTCACTAAATCTTAATTTTTTGTTTTCCATTTTACTTTTTCCTTTTCCAAATTTAGTTTTTAAAATTTTTTGTACCAAGAATTAAACATAGGACCTTGCGCTGGCCAGGCAATACTTGTAACACTGAAATATATCCATGACCCTTTTAAAAAACTTTTTAAAATTACTTTTAATAAGAAATAACAATGTGACAGTTTCAAAACACATTAGTAGTACATTCCCAATAATTGATACAATGCTTATTGTTGTCCTCATAGTAGTTATTCAGAGCACAGGATACAGACATGATATTTTTTGTCATCATTATTGATACAAAAATTTCTTCTCATTGAATTAAGAGGAAGTAGTTCTATACATAGTCAAATAAATATTCCATAATCATAGTGGGTTATTAGCAGAGCTGGCAATGCCGCAAGCTGTTGATTTAAGCTTTACAGCTCAGCATACTTATTTACCTTTACTTTTCTGTTTAAGGAGATTATGGGGCCACAGAGGAAAGTGATTGACAATGTATAGTCTGCCTAAGGAGAGTTACCTAGAGAGAAAACATTTCCTGAAGCTTTCACAGAGAGCAAAATGGTCAAGCAATGGCAGTGACTCATCCAGGCAGCTGACACTGACAACAGTTCTACAAAGCACTGTACATGGTTTCCAGGTAAATCCTGAGGAGATTTGACTGACCTTGGGAGATGTAAAAGCTACATGCTTTGTTATGCAAGTCTTGCATTAACTTGACCTAAACCACCTGGCAGAAAAGTTAACCACGGGGCTCGAAAGAAATTCTTTGTTTTCATTGCTTAAAAACATCATAGATTACAAAAAAAAAAAAAAAAAAAAAAAAAAAAAAAAAAAAAAAAAAAAAAAAAAAAAAAAAAAAAAAAAAAAAAAAAAAAAAAAAAAAAAAAGTGCATAGCTTGGTTAAGAGTAGGGAAAATAAGAAGGCTAATCCTATTGCTAATACTAATAAAGTGGGATGGGTCTAAGAGGTGAAACACTTTAAATGGGTAGTTTGTTACCAGGAAGGTTAGTAAAAGTTTTTTGCACACTTTTTAGATTGCTTTTTATGATAGATTCTGACTCTGAGAAAAGGGCAAGAAGGTCCCTGAACAGCTGTTGAGGGTGCTACAACTTATCTCATGCATTTGCCTTGGCTCAGGGACAGTCCTTGAGATGGGAACCACATGTTATAAATGTTAACCCTGTACACTACACAATACACTTAATAATAAATATTAGCATGCACATAATAAACATTTAAATGAATGCCACTTCAATGTACTTAATATTAGACAGTGCCCAAACTCTACTGGGATGGAGTAAGTAAAATAATCCAAACATCAGTATCCAAACAAAAAACATCGGTATGACTAGGGTTGTTGCATGTTATTTTTAAGGTAAACAAGCAGCAAGAAAATTAACACCTAACAATTAAAATAAGCAATGCAATTTCTAAGAAATTCAACAACTATTCACATGGCATTAATCTTACATAGACTATGAAAATGGTCTAAAAATCATTGACCTTTATTAAAATAAGAAAAGCATATTAAACTGAATTTGTTAAGAGGAAAGTTTAATGACCACAGGAAAAGTCAAACAATTACTACTTCTTCTGCCACTGACACATTACAGTAGTAATTCTCTGGGGTAAAGCCATCTGAAAGCACAAGAGACAGTAAGCTGCCTCCAAAGGAAGGATCATGTATATGTTTTGAGTCTTAACAATTTGTCTCCAAAGAGACACATTAACAATGTATTCATTCACACTTTATTAGTATTGAAACATTTGCCATTTCTAGGTAAATATCTCTGGGAAACATGTGTATTTACCCTAGAAACATTTTAATCTTACATTATGGTGAATTGCTTTATTTCTTGAAATAACTATTTTAGGTATTTCAATAATTACTATTTTTATAATCATTTTATAAAAATATCACTTGATATACTAAAATGGTAGTTTTAAAAATATTCCTTCTAGCCAGGCGTGGTGGCTCACGCCTGTAATCCCAGCACTTGGGAGGCTGAGGCAGGAGGATTGGTGCGAGTTCAAGACCATCCTGGGCTACAAAAGTGAGCGCAGGACCAGCCTCAACTGCATAGCGAGACCCTGTCTCAAAAAGACAAAAAAAAAAAATATTCCTTCTGATTATCCACCTTCAGTAACTTAATTAACTACAGTAAGAGGCTCATGGGTTCCTAATCATCTCCAAATAATACAGATTTTATCAGTGTGAAGTGAAACATTTACATGCTAACGTCCTGCACCAAACGAGCTGGTGCTGTAGTGTATGCGCTGGGCCAAGTATAAAATGGTAAAGTAATTCTGTCCTGCTTTTTAAATTGTTTCTTTAAAAAATTTTATTTATTTATTTTTGTGTTTATTTCTGTATTTATCATTTATTTCTTCATGTATTTATTTCTTTGTGTACTTATGTCATTATTTATTTGACTCAGTGTCTTGTTACACAGCTTGGATTCATAGTGATCCTGCTATCTTAGCTCCCCAGCCCTGAGATTTCAGCTTGGGGTTGCTGTTGCATATGAGATCAAATCCGGGTCCTTGTGCTTGCCAAGCAGATGCTTAGACCACTGTGCTATCACCCTGGCTTCAAATTGTTTCTTTAGGTACACGTCTTTGGAAAGTAAGCACATTTCAAAAGGTACAGACTGCTGTCACTTAAAAGTTGAAAGGCAGTAAAATATTTTCATCGGGAAGAAAAGACTGAAGATTTTAAGAATGTTGTATTTCAGCTTTACATGGTGTGTTTAAAATATAACATGAAATTTCAAACATAAAGAAATTGTACTGTACGCGGCCTGGCGGGATGGCTCAGTGGTCTAAAGCGCCTGCTTGGGAAAGCTTGGGAGGCTTCAGGGACCGCGGTTCGATCCCTGGCACCACATGCTGTACCTGCCCTGCCCTCGGGGTGGGCTGAGCCGGCCATAGAAATGAGTGGATAGACAAACAGGGATTCTGAAACAATAAATAAATAAATAAATAAATAAATAAATAAATAAAATTACAAAAAAAAGAAATTGTATTGTAAAAGACACATTTCCATTAATCCTTCCCAAACTACTCCTGATCATTTGATTTACCCCATTAGTCGTATCATTTTCTGAAGCTGTTCTATGTGTCCTCTTTTGTGTCTTTGTGACATGTGATCTAACTGCAGTCAGTGATGCTGCCAAGTGTCATTTAGAGGAGATGCGAGCTGCTGAAGACCACTGCCACGTATGCTCACGTTGTTTTTCACCTGATGTGGTGTCAGATGGCTTCTGGACCTTCAGTGAAGTAAAATGAACATTTTACTTGACTAAACAGTTTGAACTAATTCGAGACATGGAAGCAGCCACTGAAATACAAATACAGAGACTCACAACGACTCAGAAAGCTGTGAGACCAATATTTGGTGTATTTGAATTAAAAGAGAGTGCCTTGTGGGTGAGTAATGGTAATGTGTTCTCTACGGTGATAATTTTTAATGTAAACATGCACTACACATTTTAAAAATGTAGGAAAATCATGTTATTTCCTAACATTTTAAAAACTGACAATGGAAAATCATTCAGAAAAAAAGAGAAAATCAATAGATTCTAGGAAACTAAGCAGTTTATTAATGAGTCAATGTAATATCCTAAAAACAGTAAGTATTTTAAACTCATTTGTTGGTTGTGTACCAATGTCAAAAGGTAACATGAGGAATTGGAGAGTGCTATAATTGGAATGTGTCTTCCAAAGTTCATGTGTTACAAATTAAACCCAGTGAATTTTAGCATTTAGAAATGAAACCTTTAAGAGGTGATGAATTAAAGTTGTAACCCCCACAGTGAATTATCATGGAAACACAAATGCTGATAAAAAGATCTCTATTTCTCTTCCACCCACCCAAACTTTCACTCATCTGTTCTCCTTCCTTGCACATTGAGTCATAGGTAATGTAACAAGAAGACCTCACTGATCTCTTGACATCTGATATCCCAGCTTCTAGAACTGTAAGAAGTGACTCTGTTCTTTAATAGCCCTACTTAGATATTCTATGTAGGACTAAAAATGGATGAAGACGGATAATGTTTGGAAAATTACAGACTAAATGCAATAATGCAGTTTTACTTTACCTGTAATTTGACCATTTGTTGTATGCTTGCATGTGTGTGCGTGTGTGTGTACATCTATGTATGAAAGTGGATATTCACGTGCATGCGAATTCGCTGTAACATAAAAAGAGCAATCCGGTTTAACATTTAATCCCTATTTAAAACCACCAAGACAGGGGGCAGTTATGAGTGGTGGGGGCATTCTAATATGTTTTCATGGTGCCATTTTTGTAGTAAGAAGGAGATCACCATGTGTTTTGGGAGTAAAGTTACCTTTCTAAGTTAATCTAGAGAAAATAAGGGCGGCCTAATATTCTGTATGAATATATCCCAAAATCTACATCTTGTATATCTTCTTTTACATACACCCATTATTCATTTTACATGTATTCCTTAAGAGTATCTCCTGTGCTTAGGAGGAACACTACAAGTCCAAGCTGTGTGTTGAGACCCTGTACCAAATACATAAAAAAGAGCATTTGCTGTTTCTTTTAATAACTAACTTGGTATTTATAATACAATAAACAGACATTGGTTTATCTCATGGAATTAGTTGTCTAATTGGTAGAGCATTTATGTTGGGGAGGACATAGTCCATGACCAAAATATATTCCCCATCAGAAAAACACAAGTTGAAATCCAGCCAAATGGTGTCTGGAAAAGCTTTCCTAAGACACTGATATTTGAAAAACATTGAAAACTAAGTAGGTGTTACTTGTCTCCACCAACACAGGATTTCAAAAAGGCCTTATAGGAAGAAATAGTATGATCAAGAGTTCTAAGGCAGGAGGGAGTGTGGCTTATTTAAGGAACTGAAAGTTAGGCAATTGATCTAGAATGCAGGAAAAGAAGAAGAATCACATTCCATAGTGCCTGAGCAATGCACAGATGTTGGCTTTTGTCCTTAAAGCTATGGAGGGTGATTGAAGTGTGTCAGCACGGGCATCGCATGATTAGATTGGTCAGGAGTAAGGGTTCTGGTGGGTAAGGGACTGGTGAACCCAAGAGTGGATATGCAAAGGAAGGTAGTAGATTACTGCTCTAGGCAAAGTAAAAGCGATAATAGACGGAACTAGAGGTAGTGCAGAGATAAAAAGATAAGTGGATTATTTTGGGGGAAATATTTTAACGATTGGGATTGAAGAACTAATAATAAAAGAGAAAGCTAGTAGTGGACATGTCACAGTAAATATCTGCTTAATTCTAAGTGCTGGGTCTGGTGAATAAGTGCATAGGGATAACTGGAGATCCTGAGTGTGAAGAACATTTTAGTATTCTAAATGGGTACCAGAAAGAAGTGCAGCAGAAAATAAAATAAACGAAACAGAAGAAAAGAATAAATTGTAAAAGCAAAATGATAAGGCAAGCCTCTAGATAAAGACAGAAGATGCTTGCTATTAGGAATGTCATCATTATCAGCATCTGTTTCCACTGAGTCATTTGGTGATGTAGCTGTAGAAGTGAACGAAGAAGAGGTGTGGAGGGGTGAGGACAGTACATGGTGAGGACAGATGCTCCCCTCCACTCCCGCTTAGAATGGGACCCAGGAAGTGTGGCTGAAAGCTATAATGAATGCTTAAGTTATATATTAAAGAAAGCATTAGAGCAAAACTAACCCTGCCATTAATTTCCCTCTAAATTATTTCCTTCCCTTCACTTTGAACATGCCTGTCCCATGCCTGTTCTCTTTGCAGAGTATCTTTAGTGGCACTGTTGTGGCCACTCAGTGTCCTGAATCAACTCAAATGTTTACTATTTATAATCATACCGACTTTTAGGGATAGCCAGATGTCACTTACTGACAGATCTAGTGAATAAGCCTGCCTTTCCAGTAAATGGGCACTCAATAGTGGCTTTCACTGTATTATTATTATTTTTTTAATCTCGCCTGGTAAAGACATTCACAAAGCTAGATGCGTTCAAATGCTAACACAAAAGAAGGACTTGGAGAAAGCAATGTTGAATTTAGAACACATAAAGATATGGACATGTGCAAAGTAGCAGAAATGCTGGAGATGATCTTATTCAAGTCGGGTATTTAACTCAAAGCTCTGGTTGCCTTTCTGGCACAGTCACGTCTACCACTGTTTTGCCTCATTCGTAGAGCTTGAATGTATAGGTCCACCAGATGGGCTACAGGTGCTTTGCTCTGTAGTAGATTTTTACATCTTCTATGTACTTACCTCTTTGGCACAGGGTCTTGCTACACAGCTCAGACTCACAGTGATCCTCTTGCCTCAACCTCCCCGGTGCTGGGATTATAGGCATATGCCACCACTCCCAGTTTTGATGACTGGCTCAGCATGCAGCTGCCATGGCATGCAACAGGGGTTTGAACCCAGGTCCTTGCACTTGCCACACAGGCACTTAGGCCACTGAGCTATTACCCTGGCCCTGCTCTATAGTATAAACACATTCTTTATATCTTTTGAGGAAGAAGATCGGTCTTTGGAGTGAACTCAGAGCCCTCACCAGGAGCTACATCCCTAGCCCTTTTTGTATTTTCAAACAGGGTCTGACCAAGTAGGTCTGTAGCCCAATGTGGGCTTGAATAAGTCCTCCGGCCTCAGCCTCCCAAAGTGTTGTTTTTATAGGTGTGCATCACCACATGTGGCTTCATTTGCTTCTTTGAACAGCTCAAGGCTACTTGATAGGTCGATCCTGCTCCTTTAGTGGTTGGGTTCATTAACATCTTACTACTCGGTACTTACAGATCTTGCAAGTGCATCAATTTGGAATTATTTCCCTAAACTTCACTTTTCAAAATGTTGGCTCAGAAATTATGATGGGTTGACAGCAGAAAACCCTGGCTTCTGCCTTTCACACTGTTGTGAGGCTGTCACAGTGCATGTCTTCGTGGCTACTTTGCTGCAGTTTTCTGGCTGAACATGGTTTTTAGTCTCTAGCTTTATGACACGCATTAACGGGTTTCCTGAGCAGCGTGGCTACTCACACTGTATCCACTCACTTTTTTGCAGGGCTTTTCTTACTCAGAGATCCGAGCATCTCCAATGCAGATTCCTTCGCCAGCTCCTTGATGCATTCTCACAACAGGTTTTATATGAGCAGGGCCTTCCAGTTGTTCTTAGTTGTGTCATCGTTGGGTATGAATAAAAATAAGCTTTTGTAACAGTTACACCATGTTATCTATGATTCTTTCAAAGTTCTAATTCTCCTTAAAATACTTCAGTATTGCTGTTAACATACAATGCTATATGTAAAGCAAAGTTTGGCTAATTAAAACATGTTCTTTTAAGGACTCCCACAGTTTTCTAAAGATAAATAAGAATCAGAATGTGCAGTTCAAGGTACAGTTCTCAGTGTATGGATTTGATGTGGGAACCTTTACAGAAAAGAAAACATATTTTCCTAATTCCAGCACATTCAGAAACAGGGAAAGATACCAGGCAAACAATGCTCCCTTTAATCTTCATTGTTTTTAACAGTGGAGCTTTTATTTTGCAAATTTTGTAGAAATAAGATATTAAACCAATGTGGTATGATATTCAGTTTTCTTCTGAGAATCTGCTATTGAAAGCATCATAGAAGACAATGAAACAACCTCATTCTACCAGGTAAAGTTGGAATTATACTTTTCTCTATAACAGAAACTCTTTTACTTGGAATGCTGTGAAGTGTGTGCCTCGTTCACATGTCTCTCCTTCTTGGTCCTTGGCATAGTCTCATCAGTGGCTGCTCACAGCCCTTACCTAGCGCACTTTGGACAGAAGATATACCGTATACTAGAGGAGTCAGGACCTGTCTTTTAAAATTCTGCATTTTCTTCACTAAAAAAAGAAGGATAAAGCAATTTGTGCTGCCAGGAAGTAGCTTAGTATTTGTTGTTATACAATAACTTGGAATACTCTTTTAAGGACATCTGAAAGATTATTTTTCACTTGCTAAATAACATGAAGAGTTATATTTTTGCTAAACCCGAAGAAGCAAATTTCTTACAAAATTTGAGTAATTCATTTCTTCTTGTTTTCTACTGCTTTAACATTTAAGAAAAGTGAGCACAGGGTGATTATATATATTTTTTTCTTTTAAAAATTGAAATGTAGTTTCTGAAGGATCTAATCACCAGTTTTGGATGTCATTGTATGTACAGATTTATGTCAGTGTGAAGATGCCTGGTGCCCTATCCATGAAAAGGATTCTAGGATGCTTTGAGGCATATTTACTTATTTTCTTTATCTGTTGAATATTAGAAGAATCTAACAGTAACAATATTGTCCTCAAATACATTTTCTAAACTGGAAATCAAGCCGAAGAGATAGTTGGGTAGTCTAAGCCCCCACCTGGCAAACACAAGCAGCCAGACTCATCTCTGGCACCACATGCTACACTGGTTCTGCCCCCTAGAGCTCTGAGCCAGACACTGAAACCAGACTTGGTGGTGCATGCCTACAATCCCAGCACTGGGGAGGCTGAGATAGAAGGATCAATATGAGTTTGAGTGGGATAGCAAGACTCTGCATACCAAATAAATAAATAAATAATCCAAATCATAGACTATACATGACAGTGCTTTACAACCACAATATACTACATAAAGGTTTCGTTTTGCAACAACTAGCGATTAATAAAAGCCACATTAGTAGGGATGCACTTATGTCAGAATTTTAAAGACAGCAAATTCTAGACTACAATCTAAAATTTTTATTAAGTAAAAAGTGAACATTACGTGTAGAACAATATGTTTAGAAACCAATGTTTATATCAACATGGTGAATGTTAATATAAAAATCTTGTTCTTATTATGGGAACTTTTTTTGGTTTTTTTGTCTTTTTAAAACATGGTCTTGCTATGTAGTTCAGGCTGGCTTTGAGCTCGCTTTTATAGCCCAGGCTGGTCTTGAACTTGTACCGATCCTCCTGCCTCAGCCTCCCAAGTGCTGAGATTGTAGGTGTGTGCCACCACGCCTGGCTTATGAAGACTTTTAAATTACAAATTTGTCAGAAAAAGTCAGCACCTGACATATGACAGATTGCCTGTCATGTAATGTATTTGGTGTGCACGAACACTCATATGCCGAGTCACTGCTCACTCTAATGGGTGACCACTTGGATGCTCTGAAGAAAAGTTATATGTTAGCTTCGGTCCATGTTAGCATTCATGCAGCATCACTCTACATGAAGCTCTGGCTCAAATGCTGACCTTAGCTTTTTTCTTGATTTTCATGTTTAGGAATAATAATATAAATTACTTCATGTATAAAATCTGTCAGAAATACGATTTTGTGGAAGTGGTTGCCTAATGCTTCCAAGAAACTATTTCTGACTAAAGAGGAAAAGAAGAGAGCTTAGCAGAGCAATTATAAGCTTCTGAGAAAATTAAATAATAAAGCAGGAATATTTTGCAAAAGTGCACAAAGTTATATACAGACAAGCACACAAAGCACAAAACACGCCTTGCTTTTGTGCCTGTACACTGATAGCTTTACAGTCCATTTTCAAGCAAAAACCCAGAGTAACTTGGAGATGTCTCTTTCCTGTTAACTTAAGCTTATAAATGCCATGGACAACTACCTGAAAGTCATGCTCACCTTGAATGAGGGGTTCTGCACACCTGTTGGCCTCATAAGGTGTGTGCTGGCAGGTAGGTAGGCAGGGCATGCCCATGCCCTTACCATGCAAAGGCTGAAGTATGGCCTGCCTCTTTTCCCACTTGTTTTGTGAAAGTCAAATGGTTTTGAATTTTGACAAATTTTTTGACCTCTTCTGGCAGATTTCTTCCACCATATGTGGTTTTAGTAGTAGATGGGAGGCTGAGATAGACTAGTAGGGGCTTTAAACACACATACGTAAATGGAGAGAGGGAGAGAGACAAAGAGAGACAGAGAGACAGAGACAGAGACAGTATTATAGTGACTCTGTGCACCTAGGTCAGTGGTCTGTACTGGCCATGTTTGCTGCATATTCTTCTTTCATCTCATGTGCTTTTGAATTTCTGAGCTCAAAGATTTCCCAATTTTCTACAGTCATCTCTGGGATAACAAAGCTTCTGGGACAAGCAAAGTCACAGATTTGATTTGGCTTCACTCTATTCCTGCCCTCAACCACAAGTGGCTTGGCACACTGCTGCTCCTTGAGCAATGTCCTGCCTCCTACCTTGTGCCTGACTTTCTGGCACCTGCCCAGGCTGGTACTGAGCAATGGTGATGAAAGATTGGGTTTGTCTAATCCTATTGTGCTTAGTAACATTATGAAATACACAACTGTAAAAATATCCTCATACTTTATCTCAGAACAATACTGAAAATTTTTAAAAGCAGTACAATAAAAGGTGTATTGAAAACACAATCCTCAGTGAAAGGGTATTTTATTTTAGCCCTATCCTATAAGTAATAAACTATGAAGCAGAAAGAAAGACAGTCTCTGGTTTTAGGAATTGAGAGAGTAATTCAGACACAAACGACTAGATATATACAGATTGAGCACATTACTTTCATTATGACAGAGTAATTATCCTACAGTGATAAAGAAATTATTTTGATTGGTGATACAAGCTCATGTAATGATACTAGAAAGTGGAGATATAATATTTGGCTGGTAGAATTTGGATTAGGAAGATAGATTTTCCAATAAAAAAGTGAAAAACAGAAATAAGAAAATGAATGATTAAAACTCAAGAATTGTCCCTGTGTCTCCTTTACCAAATAGTGAACATCTTAACAAAATATTTAATAAATGGGCATGGCAATAATTATGATACTTACTTCAGGAACACATATAAGAGAAATAGAATTTGTTATGAAGTTATAACCTAGTATTAAATATAAATGTTAAATAAATAAAAATTTATTATTATGGTAGACATCATGAAAATATTAAAAAATGTTTCTGTTCATCTTTTTGTAATCTACTAGATTTAGTAGGATACAAATGTATCTGATAAGATAATTTTAAAAATTAAAGCTGAAATTTTTAATATTTTTGACATAATTATGTTAGCCATTTTGGTAAACTTCTAAGGGTGAATTATACACATTGAGATTTTACACCTAAACATTTGGGTGTGACAAATATTCACAAATCACAACATTCCACTTTTGGATCCCCAGAGACTCATTCATATTTTATTATGAAAAAGACCTTTCAGTCCATCTCTGAGAGTTTCTAAGGTCTCAGCAGCTGCAGAATTGCAAGAAGTCCAAGTCCCAATTCTCCAAGATCTAAGGCAAACTATTAGCTGTGAGCTCCTGTACAAAAGAAAAATTGAACAGTTCCAACATTCAGTAGCACAGGAAAAACATTACTATCCCCAAAGGTATGAACAGCAGGGCAATACAAAGCATTGGTATCAACAAAACTCCAAAATCCAGGACAAATATTACATACTGTAGTTTCAAGTGGAGCATCCAAAGCAATCTGTGATGAGTTGTAAGCTCCAAAGGCCTTACGTGGCTCTTCTCCTAAGGAACTCTCAGTGGTATCTG